>VZTO01015312.1:27526-66792 GCA_013400615.1 Syrrhaptes paradoxus
GTGGTTTAGCATACGGCTTTTATGGGTTTTTTTTCTTTATTTATCAAGCTGTCTCAAAATGCGACAACGTGGTTTGCTTTTGCCCATGTGGAGAATACCTGAGACTGGAGGGGAGTGGAGGGTGTCACGAATGATTCCTTTGTGGTGCGCTGACAAGAAGACTCAGCAGCAGCAAATAGTATCACAGGAAAATGAAAAAAAAAACCCACGGAAAAAGACACCTTATTTTTCCACCAGAAAAATAAATGAATGTAAAAATTGGGAAATTGTCTACTGGCAATATTACTGCATTAAGTTAATTCCTTTTGAAGCATGGTGTGAGTGGTGTCTCAATGGGCACCTTTGACAGTGTGGAGCCCTTGTGATGCCCTCTGGTATGATGGGCACACTCTGCAGCGGAGGGGAAGTGTGCCGAATATCCAGAATGTATTTTTGAGTGCAGACTACTGAGAACAGAATGTAAGATAAGGCAGAAGAAAAAGCAAGGAGTGCTATAATGTAATTTGTGGTTGATGCACGTGGACGTACACACTCTAGATTTTTGTGCGTGAGCTGTTGTAAAACCACAGATGACTGCTGTGGAAGTCAGGAGCCATTTGTACACTTACTTCCTAGGAAGCAGAGAATAAAGCATGTTAGCTAGCAAGCCCTATTTCCTGCATGCCTTTATGTATGCTTACGCCACTGTCTACTTTTATTATAGACTTGTTTACAAAGGAACTGTTGACATTTAACATTTACATTCATATATGTGCTGATACAATGCAGAGGATTCATGTTTGGGATATGTATTTTAACACTTGACCTAATAGGCCATCCTACTGGTGTTTTGTAGTTTCATCAGTGTTTTACACGGGTGTCATTACATCCATTGAGTGTTCTGGTACACAGTTCCTTAATGCAGATAGGGCTCTAGACTGCTCTAGAAATATCTGGCAAACATTGATTCCCTTTTAATGTGTGATTTCTATTGCTGCATATCTGTATGCATATATGGGAAATACATACATATCTATATCTCTCTTCGCCTGACAATTTTTTGTTTAAATTTGCCACTGAAGTTTCCTGTTCTTATCTTTCTGTGTTCTTGAGATGCTTCATTACTCAAAATTCAGCATCACCTAGATAATTTAACTAATGAGGAGAAATTAATAATGGAATTACAGAACTCTGTTTACAGGAAGAGCAGGAAGAGCTGTACAATGAGGTATTGGGAGATTTGCAAACAGCCCCCAATGAAAAACTCAGTGCCTGGGGTCTCCCAGTGTCCTGAGGCTGCTCAGAGCATGCTGTATGTTCCCCTTTGTGTTAATTTCTGTGTCATTCCTTTCTCCACAAGAGCCACCTCCCATGCCATATGTACTTGTTTTCCAGAGAAGTATCTACTTAAAACCCGGGGATCCTGGTGCATCCAAATTTCTGAGGTGTCTTGCATTTTCTGTTTTTTCAATGGAAAGTGCTATATCTGAGATGAGAACTGTTTTCACACAAGGTTAACTAAAGTTATAGCTCTAGCAATAATCAAAGTGATGGCTTCCCTGAGAAAATTGCCCCTGACTTGCTGTACTGTGACAGTGATGTTGACATAAGTCAGTACTTAACATTACTCACATGCAGGGCTCCAGAGCAAACATAAACAGCAAGTGCAGATCACGTCATTCAGCAGACTTAAAAGATTGCTGTTAATCAGCTGGCATTCCTAACTCTCTATTCTTTCCCGCAAGGAAACATTTTTATTAAATTAAAAATTGCTTATGTGACTACTACATCTTGATCAAAACACTGGGCATTAGCAATCCTTAAAAACACTGGTTTCTTTTACTGATGTTTTAGAGCTGTAATTTCTGTAGCAATCTCTGCAGTTGGCACAGGCAGGAGGCTGTCATAGATTGCCTCGTAAGCTGCAATTTTTATCCTGTGGTCCCTTTGAAAGGCTCCATGTAATGCTCTGAAGGAAGGATGAGTGTAATGTCAGTAGACTTGGTCATCCAATCCGGATATGTTCCTGCTGACTCGTGATGATCGGATTTTCCAGTGTCCTCGGTTCTGCCTTTGAAAATTGCAAAAGAAATTATTTTATAAGAACAAACTAATGCTTCATAGCAAACGCTTCTGCTCTGCTATTTCACAAAGGCTCAGCTTGATATTAAGTGCAAGTACAATTTGAGCCCCAAGTGTACATAGCCATACTGGGAGACTTCAGAGCCTCATACTGCTCGACAAGCTGTGGGAGACCTCTAGAGCTGTGGTGTATCTCTTGTGGTAGTTGATTTTGGGAAACTTAAGGCTTTGTGGAACAGGGTTCCATCGATAATTGTCAAGCATAAATTCAGCATAAGAGTTCAATATTAAACATTTATGAAAACAGTTCCTTCTTATAATTGCTTTCTTCTGTGTTAACTTTAGGTTGTTAATCCGTGGCTTCAAAGAGAGATGAGATGTCTGGGAACGACAGGTATGTAACTGTTTTCTCTCTCTTTTTAGCACTGTGAGGGTCCCAAGACACCCAGGACATGGGTGCACAAGTAGGCAGGGGACTAGAGCTGTGCCCCAGTTTTACCTGCCCCCTGATTTGGAAAAGGGAGGAAGGGGAGGGAGAAGAAATGAAGCAGTGTGGTTCAAGAGGCATCCCATCAGGGCTAGTATCTGAGATGTGGTCCCAACAAGCGATATCTAAATTGTTCCCAGAGTAATACTGGGCCTTGCCCCACACTCTCAGTTTTCAAGAAGAGCTAGAGCTTGTCCATCCATGCCTGGCTGTGGACATGTACCTTCAATGCTGTAGAAGACAGGTGCCATTGGTATGTCTGCCTGGGAGCGCAGTCCGGGGCTGGGGATGGGAAGGATGCAGAAGCACTTGTAGTGTCCCACTGTCATCAGTGGGACTAGATCCTGGGCCATGGGGGAGTGCTTGCTCAGAAGTTAGGAACAAGGGTGCTCTGGNTTCCACCAGAAAAATAAATGAATGTAAAAATTGGGAAATTGTCTACTGGCAATATTACTGCATTAAGTTAATTCCTTTTGAAGCATGGTGTGAGTGGTGTCTCAATGGGCACCTTTGACAGTGTGGAGCCCTTGTGATGCCCTCTGGTATGATGGGCACACTCTGCAGCGGAGGGGAAGTGTGCCGAATATCCAGAATGTATTTTTGAGTGCAGACTACTGAGAACAGAATGTAAGATAAGGCAGAAGAAAAAGCAAGGAGTGCTATAATGTAATTTGTGGTTGATGCACGTGGACGTACACACTCTAGATTTTTGTGCGTGAGCTGTTGTAAAACCACAGATGACTGCTGTGGAAGTCAGGAGCCATTTGTACACTTACTTCCTAGGAAGCAGAGAATAAAGCATGTTAGCTAGCAAGCCCTATTTCCTGCATGCCTTTATGTATGCTTACGCCACTGTCTACTTTTATTATAGACTTGTTTACAAAGGAACTGTTGACATTTAACATGTACATTCATATATGTGCTGATACAATGCAGAGGATTCATGTTTGGGATATGTATTTTAACACTTGACCTAATAGGCCATCCTACTGGTGTTTTGTAGTTTCATCAGTGTTTTACACGGGTGTCATTACATCCATTGAGTGTTCTGGTACACAGTTCCTTAATGCAGATAGGGCTCTAGACTGCTCTAGAAATATCTGGCAAACATTGATTCCCTTTTAATGTGTGATTTCTATTGCTGCATATCTGTATGCATATATGGGAAATACATACATATCTATATCTCTCTTCGCCTGACAATTTTTTGTTTAAATTTGCCACTGAAGTTTCCTGTTCTTATCTTTCTGTGTTCTTGAGATGCTTCATTACTCAAAATTCAGCATCACCTAGATAATTTAACTAATGAGGAGAAATTAATAATGGAATTACAGAACTCTGTTTACAGGAAGAGCAGGAAGAGCTGTACAATGAGGTATTGGGAGATTTGCAAACAGCCCCCAATGAAAAACTCAGTGCCTGGGGTCTCCCAGTGTCCTGAGGCTGCTCAGAGCATGCTGTATGTTCCCCTTTGTGTTAATTTCTGTGTCATTCCTTTCTCCACAAGAGCCACCTCCCATGCCATATGTACTTGTTTTCCAGAGAAGTATCTACTTAAAACCCGGGGATCCTGGTGCATCCAAATTTCTGAGGTGTCTTGCATTTTCTGTTTTTTCAATGGAAAGTGCTATATCTGAGATGAGAACTGTTTTCACACAAGGTTAACTAAAGTTATAGCTCTAGCAATAATCAAAGTGATGGCTTCCCTGAGAAAATTGCCCCTGACTTGCTGTACTGTGACAGTGATGTTGACATAAGTCAGTACTTAACATTACTCACATGCAGGGCTCCAGAGCAAACATAAACAGCAAGTGCAGATCACGTCATTCAGCAGACTTAAAAGATTGCTGTTAATCAGCTGGCATTCCTAACTCTCTATTCTTTCCCGCAAGGAAACATTTTTATTAAATTAAAAATTGCTTATGTGACTACTACATCTTGATCAAAACACTGGGCATTAGCAATCCTTAAAAACACTGGTTTCTTTTACTGATGTTTTAGAGCTGTAATTTCTGTAGCAATCTCTGCAGTTGGCACAGGCAGGAGGCTGTCATAGATTGCCTCGTAAGCTGCAATTTTTATCCTGTGGTCCCTTTGAAAGGCTCCATGTAATGCTCTGAAGGAAGGATGAGTGTAATGTCAGTAGACTTGGTCATCCAATCCGGATATGTTCCTGCTGACTCGTGATGATCGGATTTTCCAGTGTCCTCGGTTCTGCCTTTGAAAATTGCAAAAGAAATTATTTTATAAGAACAAACTAATGCTTCATAGCAAACGCTTCTGCTCTGCTATTTCACAAAGGCTCAGCTTGATATTAAGTGCAAGTACAATTTGAGCCCCAAGTGTACATAGCCATACTGGGAGACTTCAGAGCCTCATACTGCTCGACAAGCTGTGGGAGACCTCTAGAGCTGTGGTGTATCTCTTGTGGTAGTTGATTTTGGGAAACTTAAGGCTTTGTGGAACAGGGTTCCATCGATAATTGTCAAGCATAAATTCAGCATAAGAGTTCAATATTAAACATTTATGAAAACAGTTCCTTCTTATAATTGCTTTCTTCTGTGTTAACTTTAGGTTGTTAATCCGTGGCTTCAAAGAGAGATGAGATGTCTGGGAACGACAGGTATGTAACTGTTTTCTCTCTCTTTTTAGCACTGTGAGGGTCCCAAGACACCCAGGACATGGGTGCACAAGTAGGCAGGGGACTAGAGCTGTGCCCCAGTTTTACCTGCCCCCTGATTTGGAAAAGGGAGGAAGGGGAGGGAGAAGAAATGAAGCAGTGTGGTTCAAGAGGCATCCCATCAGGGCTAGTATCTGAGATGTGGTCCCAACAAGCGATATCTAAATTGTTCCCAGAGTAATACTGGGCCTTGCCCCACACTCTCAGTTTTCAAGAAGAGCTAGAGCTTGTCCATCCATGCCAGGCTGTGGACATGTACCTTCAATGCTGTAGAAGACAGGTGCCATTGGTATGTCTGCCTGGGAGCGCAGTCCGGGGCTGGGGACGGGAAGGATGCAGAAGCACTTGTAGTGTCCCACTGTCATCAGTGGGACTAGATCCTGGGCCATGGGGGAGTGCTTGCTCAGAAGTTAGGAACAAGGGTGCTCTGGGATCCCTAAACAGCTCATCTAGAGTGGAGCTGCTGTGAGAAGACCTTAGTTCATATTCTGCTCTGAATGCCCTGCCATGGCTGTGGTTCCCCAAGAGATGATTTCGTGACATACATTTGCCAGGAAATTACACGCTCTTGAAGAAGTCATCTAGTGAGATGCCTCTAATTTCTTTGCCCTGTGCCATGGCTAATTTACAAATGAGTTTATTAATTTAAATACGAAGGCAAATAATTCAGATTTGTTGAGCTTCCTTGTTTTTTCCTGTATTTATTCAATGTAATCTTTGCTGCTCACATCTTGCTTTCTGATGGCTTGCAAGTTATTAATGTACTATCCACTGAGAGAGGAAATGTGTGCGATTTTGTAGCTCAGAAGAACCTGAAGTGGGGTGACTGGAGGATTTTGACATGTGATATCTTTTTGTTAGTGGTTGATTCTCTGCCGTTTTGGTGGTAGGTAAATACATGTGTTAAATGAGGGGCTGCTACAAGCACGGAATTGTATGCTTGATTTTATAATGGAGAATTGTCCCATTCTAATAAACATGAATTTTAAACATATTTAAAGCTAAGGTTTTAATAGTTTGCTAAATTGAGATGCTACACTCTTACTGAAAAAGTTCTCAATGAAAGCAGTGAGATGGGAACTTCTGCATAAAGCCTTTTTCATTGAAAATGGCAGTGTATTGAAGTCAAACAGTTTGTGCCAGTGCACTGATTTCAAGGTTGCTGTTGGAAACTTTTCTGAATTGTTTCTGGATANCCAAATTTCTGAGGTGTCTTGCATTTTCTGTTTTTTCAATGGAAAGTGCTATATCTGAGATGAGAACTGTTTTCACACAAGGTTAACTAAAGTTATAGCTCTAGCAATAATCAAAGTGATGGCTTCCCTGAGAAAATTGCCCCTGACTTGCTGTACTGTGACAGTGATGTTGACATAAGTCAGTACTTAACATTACTCACATGCAGGGCTCCAGAGCAAACATAAACAGCAAGTGCAGATCACGTCATTCAGCAGACTTAAAAGATTGCTGTTAATCAGCTGGCATTCCTAACTCTCTATTCTTTCCCGCAAGGAAACATTTTTATTAAATTAAAAATTGCTTATGTGACTACTACATCTTGATCAAAACACTGGGCATTAGCAATCCTTAAAAACACTGGTTTCTTTTACTGATGTTTTAGAGCTGTAATTTCTGTAGCAATCTCTGCAGTTGGCACAGGCAGGAGGCTGTCATAGATTGCCTCGTAAGCTGCAATTTTTATCCTGTGGTCCCTTTGAAAGGCTCCATGTAATGCTCTGAAGGAAGGATGAGTGTAATGTCAGTAGACTTGGTCATCCAATCCGGATATGTTCCTGCTGACTCGTGATGATCGGATTTTCCAGTGTCCTCGGTTCTGCCTTTGAAAATTGCAAAAGAAATTATTTTATAAGAACAAACTAATGCTTCATAGCAAACGCTTCTGCTCTGCTATTTCACAAAGGCTCAGCTTGATATTAAGTGCAAGTACAATTTGAGCCCCAAGTGTACATAGCCATACTGGGAGACTTCAGAGCCTCATACTGCTCGACAAGCTGTGGGAGACCTCTAGAGCTGTGGTGTATCTCTTGTGGTAGTTGATTTTGGGAAACTTAAGGCTTTGTGGAACAGGGTTCCATCGATAATTGTCAAGCATAAATTCAGCATAAGAGTTCAATATTAAACATTTATGAAAACAGTTCCTTCTTATAATTGCTTTCTTCTGTGTTAACTTTAGGTTGTTAATCCGTGGCTTCAAAGAGAGATGAGATGTCTGGGAACGACAGGTATGTAACTGTTTTCTCTCTCTTTTTAGCACTGTGAGGGTCCCAAGACACCCAGGACATGGGTGCACAAGTAGGCAGGGGACTAGAGCTGTGCCCCAGTTTTACCTGCCCCCTGATTTGGAAAAGGGAGGAAGGGGAGGGAGAAGAAATGAAGCAGTGTGGTTCAAGAGGCATCCCATCAGGGCTAGTATCTGAGATGTGGTCCCAACAAGCGATATCTAAATTGTTCCCAGAGTAATACTGGGCCTTGCCCCACACTCTCAGTTTTCAAGAAGAGCTAGAGCTTGTCCATCCATGCCTGGCTGTGGACATGTACCTTCAATGCTGTAGAAGCCAGGTGCCATTGGTATGTCTGCCTGGGAGCGCAGTCCGGGGCTGGGGACGGGAAGGATGCAGAAGCACTTGTAGTGTCCCACTGTCATCAGTGGGACTAGATCCTGGGCCATGGGGGAGTGCTTGCTCAGAAGTTAGGAACAAGGGTGCTCTGGGATCCCTAAACAGCTCATCTAGAGTGGAGCTGCTGTGAGAAGACCTTAGTTCATATTCTGCTCTGAATGCCCTGCCATGGCTGTGGTTCCCCAAGAGATGATTTCGTGACATACATTTGCCAGGAAATTACACGCTCTTGAAGAAGTCATCTAGTGAGATGCCTCTAATTTCTTTGCCCTGTGCCATGGCTAATTTACAAATGAGTTTATTAATTTAAATACGAAGGCAAATAATTCAGATTTGTTGAGCTTCCTTGTTTTTTCCTGTATTTATTCAATGTAATCTTTGCTGCTCACATCTTGCTTTCTGATGGCTTGCAAGTTATTAATGTACTATCCACTGAGAGAGGAAATGTGTGCGATTTTGTAGCTCAGAAGAACCTGAAGTGGGGTGACTGGAGGATTTTGACATGTGATATCTTTTTGTTAGTGGTTGATTCTCTGCCGTTTTGGTGGTAGGTAAATACATGTGTTAAATGAGGGGCTGCTACAAGCACGGAATTGTATGCTTGATTTTATAATGGAGAATTGTCCCATTCTAATAAACATGAATTTTAAACATATTTAAAGCTAAGGTTTTAATAGTTTGCTAAATTGAGATGCTACACTCTTACTGAAAAAGTTCTCAATGAAAGCAGTGAGATGGGAACTTCTGCATAAAGCCTTTTTCATTGAAAATGGCAGTGTATTGAAGTCAAACAGTTTGTGCCAGTGCACTGATTTCAAGGTTGCTGTTGGAAACTTTTCTGAATTGTTTCTGGATAAGATGAGAAAAAGCAATCCCAGAATAGCCCTTTGATTGGGGAACATAGTAAATTTTTGGGAGTTGAACATGTTCGAGTCTGCTCTGTCTTACTCAAAACGGGCCTGGAAAGTAGATTTGGTTTGTCTTGTTGATGCCCATAGTTTCTTTGACTTTGTAACAAGAAAAGCTAAGGCAACGCTGAAAGCCAAAGTATGGTAAATTACTACCTTTGCCTGTTCATTGTTGTGTGTAATTGAAAGGACTTTAAATTGGATCTTGTGTCCTCGGTGGTTTTCAGGATGGAGTAATTCAAAACAACAACAGCAAAAATACAGTAGGCAAGTATATTTAACTCTTTTCTTTCCCACTGAAATAAAGCAAGATTATTTAAAACTTCACTGATAAATTTTCAGGAAAGCAAATGAGACTACAGATGCGGGAGTTGAAATACACAGCCCTTGAGAGCTAAGAATTAGAATGACTGTCTTAGTTAAATTGCTTTTTTTCCTCCCTGTGTCAGGTAATTTTTAATTCTGAACTTGACATTTCACAAACTTGTCAGAGTCTTCACTTTCCTACTGTAATTTGGCAGGTTAGGATGTGTTGTAAAGGTATGGGAGCCTTAAGGGCATACTGGAGTCTTTGCTGCGAACCTATTGCAAGACTATTTTAATTTTCTATCCTCTTATTTAATTGCCATGGCCAAGAATAACCTTTACCTTAGCTTCTATCAAGAACAAGGCACTGTAGTATTATACCTACCCTTCTAATGGGAGTCCATCTGTGCCACTAACGTGTTCAGGACACAGCTTGTTTAGTCCAGTGGTAGAGGCCTGTGCAAAGAAAGTCTCTGTCGTTACTCAAAACTGACTTCTTAGCAAAGGACAGTATGCAGACCACAGAGAACAGTTTCTTTTCTTAGATACCCATCCTTCTACCCCCAGCCTGTATGAACACAGTCCGACTGCCGCCACAGTCTCCACATGGTAGGTGAGTTTTGTACCAGGTTGGATCCTCTCTGTATTTGCACACCCTGAACAACAAGCAAATGCAATGAGAGCTGGGAGTGAGGAGCTCTCCTTCCAGAGTGCATTGTGTGTGCCTGCAGTGTGGCTGCTGAAGGTCCAAAAGAGCAAAAGATTACCATCCAAAGCAATAATGCACAAAGCTGAGGAATGACAAATGACTACCTGGGGAGAATTGCAAAGAAAGTTGTACAGCATTAAATAACAGAGACTGTTCTGATCAACTGTACATTTGTCTTTTCATAGTGTTGTGGCACTGTGCATATGTGGGACTGAGTGATGCTGTGGTAATGTAAGTAGTAAAGTGTTACACCAATCTTCCAGCGGTTTCAGCTATATTAATATTTATTTTCACATTTTCATTTTGTATTTCAATACAAAGTCGACCTACCAGCACTGATAATTAGCTAGGAATATGCAGTTTAAGACAGGGTTCTGGCATATTTGTTTGTATTGGGTTTATGGAGGATTAAATAATGGGAAAATATTTTAGAAACATGCTAATTAAAAGTAAATAACAACTTGATAATACATTGTAAAAATATGGAATGTTTACTTGAGGAAAACCAAAGAAAATATTGTCTTAAAGATGGTGATATTGTCTCACATGTCAAAAGAAAGTGAAATTACTGCTTTTCTTTGATTAATGGTTTCACTTGGCATCTTCGGAGATGATTGCAGGAAAGCCCCAGATTAAGCCTCATGCCCTGCTGGTTTGCTTGCTGGGAAATATTTTGGCCTGAAGTGTTGTACTCTGGGGCACTGGTGGCAGCCTGGCAAGCCCAGCTGAGAGGAGGTTCTTTGGGCTGTGTGAAAAGATGAAACTGTTCCCTGCTTTGTGAATTTTCCCTTTTAAAAAGTAGTGGGAATAGTTTTAGAAACTAATAGAAGTGAAACAGCTAGAAAAATGTCAAAGATTGAAGCTGTAAGAAGAAAAGAGAGTGGAAGGAACAAGGAGACTGCAGTGTCAGTATCAGAATTGGGATGCACTTCTGAAGGGGCACTGACAATGGTGCGCTCGCACTTCTGAGCAGTGGGGTATCCAAAAGAAATCTCGGTGCTTGTTAGTGAAAGGCCTCAGGAGTCAAGTATTAGTATTTTGGCATTAGTATATGGCTTCACCAAGGGCAAATCATGCCTGACAAACCTGGTGGCCTTTTATGATGGAGTTACAGCATCAGTGGATAAAGGAAGAGCAAGTGACATCATCTGCCTGGACTTCTACAAAGCATTTGACACTGGCCCGCATGACATACTGGTGGCCAAATTGGAAAAATGTGGATTTGACGGATGGACCACCTGCTGGATGGTTGCACTCAGAGAGTTGCGGTCAACGGCTCAATGTCCAAATGAAGACTGGTGATGATTGGCATTCCTCAGGGATTGGTACTGGTGCTATTTAGCACCTTTGTCAGCAACATGGACAGTGGGATCGAGTGCACCCTCAGCAAGTTTGCCAGTGACACCAAGCTGTGTGGTGCAGTCAACACGCTGCAGGAAAGGGATTCCATCCAGAGGGACCTGGACAGGCTGGAGAGGTGGGCCCATGCAAACCTCATGAAGTTAAACAAGGCTGAGTGCAAGGTCCTGCACATGGGTTGGGGCAATTGCAAGCACAAATACAGGCTGGGAGGAGAATGGATTGAGAGCAGCTCTGAGGAGAAGGGTTTGACGGTGTCAGTAGATGAAAAACTGGACATGAGCTGGCAGTGTGTGCTTGCAGCCCAGAAGGGCAACCATGTCCTGGGCTGCATTAAGAGAAGCATGGCCAGCAGGTTGAGGGAGGTGATTCTGCCCCTCTGCTCTCATGAGACCCCACCTGGAGTACTGCGTCCAGCTCTGAGGCCTCTGGCATAAGAAAGACATGGACCTGTTGGAGCAAGTCCAGAGGAGGGCCAGGAAGATGGTCAGAGAGCTGGAGCACTTTTCCTATGAAGACAAGCTGAGAGAGTTGGGGCTGTTCAGCCTGGAGAGGTGAAGGCTCCGGGAAGACCTTATGGCAGCCTTCCAGTACCTGAAGGGGGCCTACAGGACAAGCTGGGGAGGGCCTTTTTACAAGGGCATGTAGTGACAGGACAAGGGGTAATGGATTTAAGTTGGAAGAGGGCAGATTTAGGCTAGATATTAGGAAGAAATTCTTTACTGTGATTGAGGGTGGTGGACCACTGGAACAGGTTGCTCCTGGAAGCTGTGGATGCCCCATCCCTGGAGGTTTTCAAGGCCAGGCTGGATGAGGCTTTGAGCAACCTGGTCTAGTGGAAAGTGTCCCTGCACATGGCAGGGGATTGGAACTCAATGATCTTTAAGGTCCCTTCTAACCCAAACCATTCTATGGTTCTGTGATTTTTCCAACCTCAGATGAATCCACTTGTTTAAAAAAAAATAAATCAGAACGGAAATCCAGAATAGACATGAAAATAATAGAATGTGTTATGCCTTTATCGTCCTTGCTCAGCTATTAAATGTCCAGCTTTTTAAGCAATCATCATCCATTTGCAATCCATCTAGGACCTTTTCTGAAAAGAGACAGCAGGTGAATTGTTAAGTACAAATATGTTGTCTTGATGTTAAGAGTATGGAGCAAGTTTATGTGGAAAATCTTTTATGTTCTTGTAGTTCAGCTGGAGTATAATATAATAATAGTATAATGTTCTAATGACAGTTAAATATGTGTGGATCAGGAAAAAGTTATTTTATGTAACTGACAGTTGATACTACCAAAAATAATGAGATAGAGAAGTGCTTCTTTACTGAGAAGGGAAACCAGGATATTATAAAGAATCCTATACTGTTAAAAATTAATAGGAAGGATAAGGAAAAATCTGGAGGAAGGCAGTGGTGTGTTGCTGTATGGCCATGCATCACACCAATTGAATCTGTTGAGCAAAACCTTCCAATAAGTGCTGGGAAGATACAAGTGAATTTGTAGAAGTATCCTTGTAATTATCATCAACATTGAGGCTGCTTAACATAATGTCAAGAACCTGCAAAATCCCCAACCTCCAATTACTGGTGATTGAGCAGCCAAATAACATGCCTGGAGACTTCTCTTGGGAGCTGGGCACATTGTCTTGGGATTGTAAGTGATGTCAAAGCACAACTTGAAAACAGATTTGTCTGTGTAATTAGTAATCCAGAGATTTATTCAGCGTCAAAAAACATGATCAGTTAATTAAATTGGTGACTGTGGACTTGATACTCCCCTCTGGAGAGTATCAGGATTTGCTGTCACATGAAAAGTGCAGTTGGGTGTGCTCATGGAGATGTAATTCCACATAGGGCACAAGAACAAAATATATTTTATGAAGCAATTGCCCTCTTCTTCTTGGCTGACCTCCCTCATCCAAAATACAGAAGGAAATGATCCACTAAATAACAAGCACTTTCAAGGTTGCTCAACCCAGCCCATACATTTTGCCGTTTTGACTTCTGACTCTTACAAAGCCCTACATAGAAGCTCCATGTTTTCAGTCAGGGTTTCTGTTTACTATAAAGGAAAGTGCATCTCCTGTAGTCTGGCAAGAAAACACAAAGGAGAACTGGTGCTCCACCTCCACAGGAATGGGATGGCAATTGCATTAATGTACGAGAGACACAGGAAGTATGAAGTGAATCTTTTTCAGTGTTTGGATGTATCTATACAAAACTGTGAAGAGGTTTGATTCAGTAGTCAGAATGTAGGTTTGGAGCCATTGGAGGTAGGATATGGAATGATACTTGGATCTGCTGGGGAGTGCCCTGGCCAAGTGGGCTGATACTGGTAGCTAGCAGGTCTTGCTGCACTTACAGTTCAGCAATGGTGTCATCCTGAGTGATTTGGACTGTTCTTTAGTCTTGAAGCAGAAATATGCCATGCATAACTACCTTGAAAAAATTCCAACTCCAAAGGTATGGAGGCATTTGGTATTGTAGTTATACATATTACTGTTCTCACCATGTTTACCTTGTAATTTTTACAGTCCCTAAATTAGTCCAAGTCTGTTGCATTGCCAAGGTACACATGTCTATCTGGGTTCTGTAAGCAGCAGGACTGCATCTCATTCATTATGTTAACATAAATCTTTTCAGTGATTCATGTGCATCAGTATTTCAAGGCCCGTTATAAGACCTCCTTTCAAGGGTCCAGTTTTGAATGCTCTATGCATGTTTTTTCTGTTTACAGCTAACAGTATTTCTCTATGTTCTTCCCACAAAGCAATGTCTTCAAAAAAATGCTTCTTGTATTAATGAGACTTTAGTATCTTCAGCTTTTCATATTTAATTGACATATAATAGTTTTTTTAAAAATGAAAACTTTATAGAAAAATGTCAAAAATCTTTACTTTGCAATGAGTTTTTTTTGTTCATATGATTATATATTGATAATGATTAAAATATGGGATTTAAAAATGAGTAAAAAATGACAGCTGTTATGCAAAGAATGAAAAAAGTATCTTTAAGCATAGACAGCCAACTATCATTCAGAAATTTTCATGAGAGTTTTTCTCTTTATTCGGCAGCTTTACCTTTTCACAATTTAGTATATTAAATTATTGATTTTTAGTATGAGGTCCTTTTATTAATATCATACGTGCTTTTACTTTAGTAAATGAAAGTGATATAATTTAGAAAATGTTTTGTGTGATCTCATGGACTAATCTTTCATAAAAATATAAGAGTATAAGCTAGCATTTATATTGCTAATTACTAAATTGAGGACCATTTTATTTGATGGCACTCCAATTCAGCTGAAATATAGCTGAGACCCTTACTCAACTGAGAAGTATTTTTATTACATGAATATGTATTAACATGGAGAATGGTTAATTGACAGACTGTCTTTGACACAGAACAGTCTTAGCACTGAGGCCACTCCCGTAGAGTGCTTCAATTATTTATGCTTTGCTTAAAATTTCTTTGTGTTGAAAATATTACATTTGATTTAAGGCTGAAACCTTTTAACCCATGCATTAGATGCTTTACATTTAAATGGGAAGAAGTTTTCTGTGGGGTATATGCGAGTTCCCTAGGTAGGGAAGAGTTTTATTCTGACTCCTGCTGGGTTTTGTGGGGCAAATTCCATCTCTTTTTCCTGTCTGGCCTCACACCTCTGTTGTCTGTATAGATTTTAAGAGCTTTGGGGGAGAGCATGCTGGATGCTGTGTGCACACAGAGCACCAGGAGCCACAAGCCCCATCCCTGGCTGGAATCCGCAGGGGTTCATGCGCACCAAGCAGCAGCCACACAGGAGCCAGTGTTAGCTCTAATGGAGTGTTGCCTTGGTTTTCAGCAGTGCCCTTACCTCTGGTCATTCAAGCAAGTGAAACCCCTCACTGGCTCTTGACTTCTGCAGCCTCAGATGATCAGTGGAGCCATTCGCTGTTTGCTTTGATACCCTCATGGACAAAGAAGATTTTGTTCAAACGAGAGTCTTCCGTAAACCACCAGCTGGTCAGTAAAAGATGGTTTGACACCTTTAATATTAGACTATAGCAATTATATCAAAAGTGAACATTGCTGGGAATTTACTACCCAGTTAGTATGTTTCTAATTCTGTGTCAGGTGATTATGTTCACTTGAGATAGCTTCAGCAACACCAGCTAGTTGTGAGACTTCCAAAGAATTATTGTGACAGATACAGCCATGTGATTGCTGCGTATATTCTGATAGGCACTTTGTAATAAAGTGCATCTGTGTAGTCTGATGAGCTTTGTGCATAGTGTATTTTATTAGAGAATTGTGATAGCCAAAGGATTAATATATTGATTAAGATACTAGTAATTACTTGTGGGAATAAGTAGTTTATACAAATTTGGACTAGAAAAAAGGATTAACTATTGTGGTAACAAAAAGCTCTTAAATTTGAAGGCAATTAATACCTCAACATTTTTTTCTTGTTTCATTATTTACATAACTTAACTTGTGCTGAGGTTTGTCAATTATGATATTTTCATACACTATGTAGACTTTTCCTCTTCCTCCATAGCCTGAAGATTTGTCCAATATGTCAATGTCTTCTGGATTTGGAATAACCCTTCAGAAGTGTGGTGTGGTAAGTTTTCTTACATTTGTCTTGTTAATTTGATAGGAAGTTTGTGCCTAAATGTCCTTTAAAAAATGGGAACAGAATTGTGCCCATGCTAAGTATTTGAGAGAATCTCCATTTTGATGTAAAGATGGTCACACCTTCTGTAAGAGGCACAGTTTTGCAATGCTGATTCAGAAGTGAAGAAGTGAGTGAAGTCTTCTCTCAGTCTTCAGTGGATTTTGGATTGTGGTCAAGATAAATACCACAGTGTGAATTTGTAAGACTATAGATGGGAAAAGCCCAGTGAACTCAAAAAATTGTCCACAAGGCTGGGTGGAGATAGAGACAAACTTCTTTAGAGGATGAGGTAAGCCTTCTGAGCTACTCTCCTTGCTCAACCATGGATGCCTACCTGTGTCAAGTATGGACTCCTTTTGAAGGATGGGACACCGAGCCCCATGATTCTCACTGTGTCTTTGGACATCCTGTCGCACAGCTGTAGAAGAGCCAATGTGTCATATTCTGCATATGCAGTGGCACTCAGCTGGAGCACAGTATTTAAAGAAAAAAAGGTTTCATTAGACTTACTTAAAATGCTTATGAGGAGCAAAGATGTCCCTATCATAAGGAAATTTTATACCTTCCTTTTTTTTTTTTNAAGTGGCACAAGTTGATAGATTAACTTAGACTGTTATTTTTCCTTTCTCTTTTTTCCCTGTTTTTTCTTTTTACATTGGATAAAGCAAGTCTGAATTTTTATTATTAGAGACAGTTCATCTTACCTGTCCCTTAGAGGGAGAAAGCACATCCCACTTTAAGACAAATCTGAATTCAGCCACTGCATATGTGGGTAGAGGATTCAGTAACCAGTACAGGAGTGACATTACCACTTGCACCAGATCATTTGCATAGAGAAGAATGAATATACATCACATCTCGTGGCACTAATTACCTATAATGTTGTTATTGACATGGATGCATATCACAGTTAATGAGACTGAATTGTGAGCATTTCAGACATAAGAAGCAGTAGCACAGAATCTTCTGCTTTTTCAGCTGTAGATTCCCAATTTTAAATTGGAGCTTCTCAGAAAGAGAGTCTGAGACAATTACATGTTGTTTTTTTCTGCTATTCATAGCACAGCCTCACACAGGCTCATTTAAAATTGTGAAATCCTGCTGTGCAAGATTAAAGGTAGTCTGCTGTAGATGCTAGAATTATCAGAAAATAATTTTGCAGTGCTGTGAGTTGTAAATTACTGAAAACTATGCAATTCTATGTAGTTGTCTTCCACTGTCAAGTGCAGTTCACGTTTTATTTTCCTTTGGTTACCTTGTCATCTACTTCAATCCTAATTAATCTGAACAGATGCTTTCCTCCTAAGAGGCAGACTGGCCATATGGTGGTCTTTAACTGTTTTAAATGGAAAAAAGTGAATTTTGCACATTTTCCTCCTCCCACCATGAATGGCTCCTCAGAGCATGGAGATGACATATGTTTACTTCTTGGAGTCAGTATTTTTCCAACACCTTGTTGCAGAAATACCCTATTGAAACTGGGATGTTTAAATTTTTCCTATGCTTCCAGCACCCAGTCCCTTCTTTCTTTCCAGAAATGTGCTCCTTTGAGAGTTCCATTCCATAGTATGACATGAACTTTTCTGTAATAGTACTTCATAACGACAGTGATCTTCATCAGAGTTTAAGTAAATCTTTAAATTTGACTGTTGGGCTTTTAACACATTTACCCGTCTTGTTTCTCAATCTTGTAAGCATTTTTGCATTACAGATCACCTGTGATACAAGCATCCTTCATTTTTTCTCCTCCTTTCCTGTTTCTAGTTGTTCTAACTTATTCCCAAAGACTGTTCCTTTCAGTTCTGTGGCATTTCCTTCCTCCTCTCTCTTCTCCCAGCATGTCCTTGTTCTTGCTGTGGTTCTTTCAGTCCACTCTCCCAGGTACCTGAAGTGACATCACTTGCCAGGGGTGATGACACATACCGTGTGCTTCAACAGCAGAGAAAAAATGGAGTATGCACTTATGCATCATCAGTGGCTACCATTGAGTTTGGCTCCTGTAGATGGCTGGCAGCATAATCATCTGCTCCAAAAACAAGAACAAAACATCTTCAGGCAAATTAGAGGAGCATCTTAAAGGAGATGTCCTGTGGCCTCTGATCCCAATGGCAGCAGCGTACGGAGGAGGTTATTTCTAGGAGCTATTCCTATTTCTACATTTTAAAGGAAGTTTCTAGCCTTTGTGACTGCACAGGAAAGTTTGAAAGGCATGTTGACTTCATCATGTCAGAAACCAGGAGAGAGAAAGTCTGCCCAAAATATATCACATTTTTAATATTTGGTGATTTTAAGTCTCATAGATGTCGGGGGTGTAATTCATGATATACAAACATATGAAACTGGTAACGCTTTCCTCACAAGTATGATTAAGCCTATATTTATATGTGCTGACAATTATTTGCAGAATCTAGTGAAATGAATAGTTGGGTGTTTTCCTCTATGAGATTTGTCTAATACAATTGAAGTTGAACTTGCTGAAATTAAATTGGAAAATTTAGTGTAGTATACCAGAGAGAGTTAGTTATATAAATAGATTTATTCAAATGTACTTTAATTATTGTTACTTAAATAGAAAAATGCAAACTAAGAAATAGTAATTTCAATAAACTATTTCTTCTCCTTGATTCATAAGATATCCTAAAACTGTATTTTTTTTCTGTACTGAATTAGTATTAAAGGCAGAAATCAATGGTGCACAATAAAATCGTAACTACATACATAGAACCCAGTAGCTGTCACGAACTCTGCTGTGATTTCTTAAGTCTATTAATATTTTTAGAACTAATTTCTGTGGGGGCTGCTTTATTGTTGTGTTTGTTAATGTCCAGATACAGAGTAGACACTTCCTAAAAAGGAGAAAGAAAAAAGGGAAAGGCTCAGCCTGAATCATGCTTTAGTCAGTTAAATAAGTGTTACTTGGATGTCATTATTAGAAGCCTGATATACCTTCATGGGTATACTATAGGCCAGCGTGTTATAAACCTGATAAAGTTTTAGACAATTCTAGTTTAGTTTTAGGGGAAGGCAGTAAGCAACGCTGTGCTCTAAGTAATTTAATTTAGACGGTATAGTTTCTCAATAAGAGTTAATGGCCTAATAGAATAAATAAAGTCACATGAGTGTGTGTTGCTGGAGATTGGCGATTAGCTTATGAACTTCACCACAAACTGAAAGCAGAGCCATGAACTCCATGTCCACTGGTGGCTCCATCAGCCTTCCCACGTGAAGGGCAAATCAAGGCACTTGGCACCCTTTGGAGATTGTGGCTGATGTGAAAAAAGGGAGCTAGAGACGAAAACTGCATGGAAAGAATGAATTTGCTGTGAGGGCAGCTTGGAAAAGAAACATCCTCGTGGTACAGAAGTTCAAAGTTAAGAATTTTGCGTGGTCTAGTTACAATGTTATTATCCAGTTCTGTGTTGTATGAGGTATCACAGGGATATTCAGGTTCTTCTTTTCACTTCTGGCTCTGTGTGAGTTGGGTTTCCAAATTCTGGCTTTCTGTCCCTTTGTCTCTAAGCAACAGCTTGACATAGTGAAGATTAAAATCTCCTTGGGAGTTTGAGATTGAACTGAGTGTAGTGCCATTTGCAGGTCACTCAGAATACCTTCAGAAAATAAGCTTACGCATATGATGAACTTTTATGAGTAATCAAGACTACAGATTTTGCTGTAAGATGCACATACAGCCATTTTGCACCATTAATCTTAATATTTCTGTTTTCAGGTCGATGTTGAAAATGACCCTCAAACTGCATACATTACACTTCTGATTAATAACACCAACACGCTGCTCTCAACAAATGTTACAGATCTTATCCTTCTGGACAATGTCACTGGTCTACATGTTCAAAAAAACAGTGGTAATAAGACCACAGATGGTATACAGATCTATAGGAAAAGATTTTTGCAAGGTAAGAAAATCTGCAAGGAAGTACCTCTGCTTAGACATGTGTAAGAGCATCTGTTAAAGTCACAACTTTATTTATTCATTTATGCTGGTGTAAATTCTCCGATTATCAGTTACTACAGATGAAAAATTCTAGGAAAGGTTTTGTGCTGCAGCTTACAACTCTATTAACTCACATTTTGGCTCCCACCTTTGAACTGCTTCTGATGTCCCAGGCACAGAAGTGAGCCCCTGTACTCTGTAAAAGTCACTGCCATCAAAATGAAACAGAATCTTTCAAGATTGTGTTTGTTCACTTGGGTTATTTTTAAAAGCTGCTGCGGAAGCCATTTTAATCAATTTGAGCCAAGCATGGCAGATTGGCTTGCTGAGGTATTGAGGTACACTGGAATTGCAAAAGGCCATGCAAGCAGGCAAGATGATTCATCAGAAACAAGGCAGCTCATCTCAGTATCCGTTCTCCCCAAACTAAACAAATTATAAAATCAAAGCAAGTAACAGAGAGATAAAACTGTTCCACTCTTGGAGTCAGTCTGTTCCTTTGGTAGCAGTTGAATCATTGCATATTCATGAAATTTTACCTTTCTTGATTTCTCCTTTTTCCTAAGCACAAGCACACAGAAAATTTGCAGCTTGCTTTTGAGAGTCATGATATTTCTCTTGGAGCTTCAGAAGTGTTCAATAATACCTGTTGATGGTTGAAGTGTCTAGGATTATGATAGTGTATTACTGGTGAAAGATTTCCAAATAGCAAAGGAAAATAAGTAGAGCCAGAGCTGCTATCTGCTTGGAAATGGATAGCCAGACTCCATTTCTAGTAACACCAGGGTGAGCAGTGGTGCTGATTACAGGGCTGGGTTTTTTGAAAATGTCAGGGAATTGCTGACTCTCAAAAGAGGTTCCTAAGAAAGAATGATTCCTGAGAATAGAAAAATGGCTTGCAGAGCTGATCCAATTTGGAGCAGTTAATTTATTTATAATTACTGAATCTGGAACTGGAGCTAGCTTTTCCAGCCCATATACGTTGCACGAATCAGCATGAAGAATACTGAAGTGGAATAAAATCCAGCAGAACAGATTCCTGCATAGCTTAAGGTTTGGTTGTTTCTATGTCAGTGCTGGACTCAGCCCATTCCTTGCCACTAGAACTGGAGAGGAAGGCTATGCCTGCACTGCCCTATGTACAGTCGTGCTGCCCGTTAGCCATAGCAGTTTTTCAGTGCTCCAGTGCACTGTGAATCCAAACTAATCCAAAATCTCAGTCAGATTTCTCTTTGTAATGGGAAGAGAACCAGGCAGTTAGTGGGTATAATGTAGACTGTCCATTTTATAAAACAAAATTATTTTTAAATATCTCATGCTGAATTTTAATATCAGTCAAAATATGATGCTTTTCAGTAGGTTGAGGCATCATTTAATGCAGTTTCCAGATCCTGGGTCAAATTTGCTTAAGATCTTAGCGGCAGCAGATACAAAGGATGTTGCCAGGCTCATGTGGCCAGGAACTGTCTATTCTGGATGTGCGGCATCTGCTGTGTTGGAAAGGAAAAACCAGTGCTGAGAAATCTTCCTGGAAAGGATAAATCTCTCCATACCTCTTCTCTCTGGACTATGCTGGTAGGCTCTGCCTGCCTTCTCTGCTGAATTCCCTTGAAGTCCACATTGTGAGCTTACTGCAACTTGGTTCCTAGGAGAGCGCTTTTGTTGGTGAGGAAGCACAGTCTAAAGGGGAACCTAAAAAGCTCCTCAGATCTTTTATTCATATTGAACTTGCTTTTCAAATTTTGCAAACGTCTGTAACTGCAGCTGAGTTCATCTGGGTGCTCAACTCTGCAGAGATTCACACCCAGTCTTCTTGTGTAAACAAAGATGGGTGACTGTACTGGGTTGTTTTCAAGTCAATGTAGCTACTGTTCTGCTTGAGAAAATGCAGACACAATTACCTAGAGGCCACTGTTGCACTGGTAGATGTACCTCAGCTGTTTAATCTACACAGTTGGGTTTTTTTTTTTTTTCTCTAACAGGTGGAGAGTTCTTTGCAATCAACTACTCTGCACTTCTTGATGCAGAAGAAATGTGGGATGGCAAGGTCTTAACACTGCCTGTGAAGCTAACTTTTAGGAGTTCATCACAGGTATTTCCTTTACAATTTTATTTTGCTCTTCACAATTTTTGTAAAAAAAAGTCTTCAAGGTAGTTCTTGTCTGCCAAAGCAATGAGGCCTTCATGTAATAAAATGATGTTCTTAAACAGTCTTCTGATTGTTTATAATGGATTTATAAATACCTGAGTTATTTTTTCATAGCTTAGGAAGTCCTAGACTTCTTTAAATAGGTGAAGTGTGTCTCTGTGTTGTCCTGCAGCTTTTTTCTCTACTTTTTTGTATTTGTCTCCAGTTTCTCTATGTACCCTGGAGATAATTGTGTTCCACATACTTATGTGTGTATTCCTATAGTCTGTGAGAGATTCAGAGTTTTGCCATATTTTTATCAGAAAATAATTTATTTTAGCCAAAAAACAAGTTGCATGAAAGGAAAACCCACTTCCTCATAAGGAGGCCACTTTTTTAGTATGAGAATTGTGAAGCTTTGAAAGAGATTTTTCAGGGAATCTGATTAATCTCTGTCCTTGGTGATTTTTGAGAACTTAGTTGCACCAGGCTCTGAGACAACTGGTCTAATGCTGGAGTTAGCTTTTCTTTGAATAGGATGCAGGAGAAAAGAGGCAGGACAAGTGGTTTCTTCCAAAGTAAAATTTTCCAGTTCTTAAATATGGCTTCATATTTTTCCTGTGTTTTTTATAATTGCATGTAATTAGAACCTGCAGATGTATTTTCATTTCAGCTGCTGTATCTCCTTTCTTGTAGAGGAAAAAAATGTTCAACCTGCATGAAAGTGCTACTAGAATGGTAGAGACCAAGACTCCAACTGAGAATTGTAGGAGTAGAGACATATGCACTGACTTTGGCTCCTCTTCTGTGCATTTGCAGTCAACCCAGATTTTATAGGCACAGAAAAATGTAATTCTGTGAGCACCAGAATATGCCTCTGTGATTAGAAGGGGAGTGTGTCGCACAGAACAGCTGCTTCCATGTCTGTTCGTGTTACCCCTAAGTACACTGTATTTTCCTATCAGATTTATTTCAGCTTTAAGCTTAATGAGAGGTATGGCATATTGTCTAAAGATAAGCTTTTCTAGAAACTCTAGTGGATTCTGCTCTTTTTTTTTCTCAATACATGCAATATTTTTATCTCTCTCTCAGAATAAAACTCATCTCATATCATTGACGGCGTCATTTACCATAACTGAAGAAGAAAAGACCAAGGTAAATTCTGTGATTTGGTAATACATTGATTCTCTTGCTTAAACTTATGGACAAACTAAACTACAAGTCACACACAGACGTTTGTTGGCTCTGTGACTGTTCAAGCCTTTTGATTTTTGAAGGGGGTAAACACTGACTTAGGGAAAGGAGTTATTTGATATTTACATAAGCATCTTTCAAGATGCAACTATTTTGATGTAAAGTGATGCAGCTTTAACTGGGCTTATGGCAAGGAACAGGGGGACAGTGCAGAGTCAGAGGAGGAGAGAGCTGGTACTGATTCTGATACAGATGTGCTGGGTGTCCTTAGTGGTTGGCCATGCTACAGGGGAGCATAATGGAAACAATTGGCCAAAGTAATAGGAAGCTACATCAAGAAAAAACATTCAAACAATGTGTTGGAACTGGGAAATTAATGTGTTGCTCCTCTTTTCTTTCTTGTTTCCATTTAAAACTTAAAGATATGGAAAGGCATTAAAAGGAATTCAACACATGTCTGGCTTACTCAGATAAATACTTAGTCTCAAAATATTTTAATGACCCTCAAAGTGTTTCAAGGATTTCATTATTTTAGACTAAGCACATTAAAAATGAAAACAAAAAAACCAAACCAAACAAATTTCTGTCAGTCAGAGCAATTATTGATTGTGCATGTACAGTACTGTGAAGTAAAACTTGGATCATCTTGGAACTGTGCAAGTGCCAAATAGTAGTCTGTATTAATGTCTTGATGATCTTCTTGACACTGACACCATTGCCTAATTCAACTGAAATCGTGTTGAAATTAATGACCGCTGAGCATTTCCAGCAACTTTGAGGAGCTGAGCCTGTGAAACAAGTCTGACATGAAGCACTTCCTTTCAGTTAAGAGCGATGACAGATTTTCAGTGTACAAAAACATATCAGAGAGAGAAAAACTAGGCAGTAAAAGGATACAGTTCTCTTTTTAAATTGGAATAAATCCTTTTAAAATTGTGGAACACTTTTGATTATCACTTCCTATGCAGAATTATTGTTGACTCCATGGAATGCTCTCAGGTTTCTGCTCCAAGAGATGACGAAGCCCAGCTTGCAAGTAGCATGTTAATTATTTATAATTTGTAGCCCCAGCAGAGTGATTAGTTTGTGGTGAAACATCATACTAATAGCTGTGCTGTTTTTCGTCCAGAGGTCTCGAAGAACTAAACAAACACTGAATTAACTTTTGCTACATGGAGCTTGAAGTAAAAATTAGTTTTTAATGTAATTCAATTTAAAGATTATATTAAGAGCTAATATGAAAGGCCTACAAAGTTGTTAGCTGGCTCACAGTTCCAGTGCTCCTGCTATTCTTTTCTGACTCTGGCTCATGCAGGAACTGCAACAGTACACACAAATTGAGTGGTTTTGTCAAATGACAGTTACATGTTTATTCTGGACTAATATTGGTGCTTTTTCCCTGTGGTGATTACTCAGTTTTATTGAATTGAGAAATGGCTATTAATTAAAGGTAGCCAACATTAGACTAATTTTTCAGAGTCTCTGAGCAATATCAAATACCATCAATTTCAGAGAGACTTAGAATGAGTTTGGCAACACTGGAAAACAGGCTATTAAGTACAGGACACCCAAAAGTCACAGCACCTAAAATGCAGTCTGTGGGAGTAATGTTGCTTGGAGTTACACAGGAATTTGGACTAGGTGACCATAAGGAACCATGGTGACATGAAAACCTATGGAAAATCATAGAATCACTGAATCATAGAATGGTTTGGGTTGGAAGGGACCTTAAAGATCATTGAGTTCCAACCCCCTGCCATGTGCAGGGACACCTTCCACTAGACCAGGTTGCTCAAAGCCTCATCCAGCCTGGCCTTGAAAACCTCCAGGGATGGGGCATCCACAGCTTCCAGGAGTAACCTGTTCCAGTGGTCCACCACCCTCAATCACAGTAAAGAATTTCTTCCTAATATCTAGCCTAAATCTGCCCTCTTCCAACTTAAATCCATTACCCCTTGTCCTGTCACTACATGCCCTTGTAAAAAGCCCCTCCCCAGCTTGTCCTGTAGGCCCCCTTCAGGTACTGGAAGGCTGCCATAAGGTCTTCCCGGAGCCTTCACCTCTCCAGGCTGAACAGCCCCAACTCTCTCAGCTTGTCTTCATAGGAAAAGTGCTCCAGCTCTCTGACCATCTTCCTGGCCCTCCTCTGGACTTGCTCCAACAGGTCCATGTCTTTCTTATGCCAGAGGCCTCAGAGCTGGACGCAGTACTCCAGGTGGGGTCTCATGAGAGCAGAGGGGCAGAATCACCTCCCTCAACCTGCTGGCCATGCTTCTCTTAATGCAGCCCAGGACATGGTTGCCCTTCTGGGCTGCAAGCGCACACTGCCAGCTCATGTCCAGTTTTTCATCTACTGACACCGTCAAACCCTTCTCCTCAGAGCTGCTCTCAATCCATTCTCCTCCCAGCCTGTATTTGTGCTTGCAATTGCCCCAACCCATGTGCAGGACCTTGCACTCAGCCTTGTTTAACTTCATGAGATTTGCACGGGCCCACCTCTCCAGCCTGTCCAGGTCCCTCTGGATGGAATCCCTTTCCTGCAGCGTGTCGACTGCACCACACAGCTTGGTGTCGTTGGCAAACTTGCTGAGGGTGCACTCGATCCCACTGTCCATGCTGTGAACAAAGCAGTTAAACAACACTGGTCCCAGTACCAACCACTGCAGAACACCACTCGTCACTGCTCTCCGCTTGGACATTGAGCTGTTGACCACAACTCTTTGATTGCAGCCATCCAGCCAATAAATAATAGGTACTTGTTTGAAAATAATAAAAATGTAGTAGTTGTAACCTAATCATGAGAAACCCTGAAATTGTGTGAAGCCATTTAAAAATAATCTACTATGTTGCTTACAGTTATAATCTCTGAGTCTGATCTTTATGCATATTTAAAATGTATTTTTAATATATGGTCTTTTTATTGCAGATTTCGTACAGCTATGCCATCCATGCTTCAGGGTTCTTCATTGCTTTTTTTGTTTCCCTTGTACTGACATGTGTTGGTTTTTTTGTTGTTTACCGAACCCAAATGTTAAGATGGAGCTTCCGTCGTAAAAACCAGGTGAGTTGTACTGTCTGTAACAGTACTTTAATTAGTTTTTTTCTGTGGGTTATATGTAGTTGCCCAGGGAGTAGACCACTTATGTTGAGTACAGCAGACTTGGGTCCAAATTGTATTTCTGATGATCAGGAATAAAGATTTGAATTTAGGTCTTAGTTCCTTGGATCTGCCTTAATCTCTTGCGTTATTACGCAAAACAGTTGGTTTTGAGGATGGAGCATTTTCAGCGTTCTGTATCCAGACTGTGCTAGTTTGGAGAAGGTGTTTCAGTACATCCTAGGCCGGAGAAAGAAAATAAAGTCTCTGATAAATATTCATCAGGTTGGCCTGAATTCCAGCCCTTGCTGCTATAAATTATGTAGGTATTTATGTAAAGTGGAACAGGTTCATTGAGAGGGAGCCAGAGACCTCAATCAGAATATTACAGTGGTTGGAGCAGTCCTCCAAGAGAGGTGTGCTCAGAGGTTTGAACCCCTCCTTCTCTTGGATGGTGTTGGATCTCCTGTCCCTCTGGACAGACCGGAGGAGCTCACAAGTCATTTCCATCCTATTTTTCTGCGGTTGAAAGTTACTCCATCAACAATTTTTATTTCTTTTAGGCCTGAAAAGATAATACCTTTAGATGAAAAGGGCGTGCCTTGTTTCTTTTTACACAAAAAGCTATGATAAAGAAACCATAAAAAAGGGCCAGTTTGGTCCTAGCATCAGATATTTATACTGTTCTTTTTTGTATAGTAATTTTATTAGCTCTCACTGTCAAGGGAGTCTCACTGAACTGTGAACTGAATCACTTCCATCATTCATGGGATTAGTTTTTCATTTTGTTCACCTTGTAATACTGTAATCCTGCCATATATAATTTGTATGGCATGGTAATTTTTAAAAAATTGGCTTAGAAAGCTTATAGTGGAAGATAACCTCCTAGAAGACTTTCACAAGCCTGCTGAAGTAAAATGTAGAGTCTTCCGTCTTCTCCATTCATTTCTTAATTTGTATTCTTGATCAGTTGTATACAAAAAGTTCAGCCTGAAACACAAGTTGTTTATTTGATTTTTAGATATGTATCTGAATTGCACAATTTGTTTATACTCTCTCCAGCTGTACAGTTTAATGATAAGTAGGAACCTTCTCACCCAGAGTTACATGCAATAAATTAGATCAGACTCTGGATGTACATTTTTTTTCCTAATCTGAAGTGTATTTCTAGCTTACTTTTTTTTTTTTTTTTTAGGAGATACAGCATAAGCTCAGTCAAAATTACAAACTGGAGCATTCTCAGTTTAATTCAGGTGATCTCTTCAGTGAAGATATAATTATGAATGATCAAATCATCGATATTCTGTCCTATGAAGAATCTGGGAACATGCTTCAGGCTTTAGAAGAGTAAGATTTCACTGCTATTGCATTACATTTATTACATTTTTCGTCAGCTGAATCTTTGAACATGCTTTAAGTATCTACCCTTTAATTTTTCTTCATAGTATCTGTTTACACGTGACTGCACTACCTTAGGCTTTTTGTATTAAATAGCCATCTGTGGGAACTGAAAATTGTTGTATTTCATAATGCTTTACCTACAGAAGTCACAGCTCCACCTGGGCCTTAGGTGTGCAAGTTTTCCAATCCAAATTAACATCTATTTTTTCTTCTCTATGGGTCACTAAGTAAAGGGAAACTTTTCTGTGCACAAGAAAATGTTGAAAGGGTGTATTCTACTGTTGCTGAACACGTTCTGCTTTCAAAATGTTGGTTTTTATCCTAGAAAATAGAGCCCCTGCTGGGTGCCAGCATTGCTGGGTAGCTGCGTATTTTGGAAACACCTAGGAGTCTGAGGAGTGACAGTTTGTAGTGCTGCTGGAAGGATACCAGATAGCCACAATTGGAGGGACCACTGGGCAGAGCAGGGAAACTCTCCTGATGTTAAAAGGCCAGTTAGGGCTGTTTGACAGAAACATGCCACTGTTAAAGGACATCTGTACGTCAGCTGAATTTGATAAAAAGGTCTGATGTGAGGACAGAGTGGATTTTTGCTTGTGCAATCTTACCGTTAGCTCCTGGCCAGTCCAGTTACAGGCAGAATTATACAACTATAAAATCTGTAGAAGCCAAAAAGGAAAAGTTATGGGACCATGGAAGTAATTTTCTTTGTCAAAGGATAACTAACAGCGTTGTTATTTCCTGCATTTCCTTGATAATTGGGATACTTATCTCTGTAAATGGCACATTGGTCCCTGCTTTTATAACTACATAGCAGCTCAGGCTTTGAGACGACTTATTCTGAAAATCATTGTGTGAATACTAAGAAAAACAGGATCCAACATTTTTTTAACTTACTTTAGTATTAATTGCACGGATAGTTAATATCTAGCTAGTTTGAAAAAAAATGCTGTGCTATTTTCAGGTACTTTGTCATTTTGAAAGGTAAATATTCTTGCAAACCTTTGGATAGAATTATTTTTGTAACTGGATTATTTCTAAACCCATAAAACAGGATTAATTTCTTGGTTTATGTATCCAGGGGCTTAAGTTTTTAAATGTTCTTATGCAGTTAGCACAAATATCTCTCTTGCTTCCGCTTCTTTCCTCACAGTTGCTATTTTCTTGCCTCTAAGGAGGTAGGGTATTGCAGTGAATAAAATAGATGCCCATTATCAAACCGTTACTAACCTTCACCTTCTGAGTTATCTTTTCCTTTCTCTGGGATGAGGATGATAGATGGACCACAAAGGCATCCAGACTTACAGTGATTCCTGCTACGAAAGATGATTGAAAGGGTGATAGACATTACTGTTAAGGGTTCACATCAGCTTCTACTTGTTAGTAATGGATGCTTCCTAATCCCTGTTTAGATTATCCTAATTCTTCTCGAAATGAGAAGAATAGTAGTTTTGAACTAAACTTTCTGATTCATTTATTGTTAGGAGGTAACACACAGCTGCACTGTATTTTTTTTCTCTTCTTTCCTTCTTTTTATTGGCACTCATTGAGCATGTGTGTTCAGTTACTACATACCTGTCCCTCTCCTCTCTTACTAGTGGTGCAGTTCATCTGACTGAGGATCTCTGCAATGTGAACTCCTACACCAACTTGCCCTGAGTTCCCTTTTTCACTCAGGGGTGAAAAAGGGCACTTCTAGGGTATGATTATTCTCATCCAAAAGTAAAACTCAAAAAAATGAGTCGTGTGAGTGCTGTGCCCACTGACCCTAAAGCCTGGAGCCTGGTCTGATTAGCTCAGCTATAGCGATCTGGAGGTGGGCGAGACAAATCCCAGTCTTTGCAGGCAGGTTGGTAAAAAAGACTACAGCATTACTTTAACACATATATTAGATACATGCAATATTGTTTCTGCTTTCTTCAGTAGCTATAATACACCCCTTGTTTCATCTCACATTTATGTGATGTTTAGCTTAGGCTGCTTCCTCATCTCTTAATTTTGGTTCTTTGTTTATTCTGCAAGTTGGGGCAAATCGGTCCTTTAATTTCTGATGTATATTCCTTAAAGGTTTCATTTCAGTCTTGTACTTCATAAACTTTTATGTTGTCTGCATTTTTAGCTGATACCAAAGACAAATAAAATATTGTACCATTGCCTTAGGTGCTTCTGTGACAGCAATCTAGGCTAAAACCAGAATGGAGTAACCCTTCTTTTTACTGAATTACCTGCTTTAAGGATAGTGATTTGCAAAATGTAATGGGAAAGAGAAAGATGGTGCATTTGTAATTTATTAATGGATAATTGCAGTCAATTTCAATGGATTCGGTGCTTGAATTAAATTTTGTAATTTTACTAATTGTGGTCACAATCAGTTCTTCAACAATGTTGCATTTTGTTTGAATACATTTAGGATCACCCAATAGAATAGTTGGGTTTTCTGTAAGGAAATGAAGTATGAGGTTTGTATAGTCTCATAGGAGTGGCAGTATACTGAAGAGAAGAACTGGACTTGTATTTTGAGCAGAATTTTTTTATGTCACATGTATACCAATATTAATCTTAGCATCGTAATCCAGGTTTATATTATTTGGAGAGGTAAAAATAGGGGCTTTTGTTAGAGAGTTTTTGATGCTTTAGATATTTTGTACCAACAATGTCTTCCTTGTATACTAGTTTATTAATTTATTTTGCATGTATTGGTGCAGCTATGTGTCATTTTCTCTACATAGCATACGTATAAGGTAGCTAACATAATTGGTATATTCATTTTAAATTACGCTGTGATATTAAACATGGTTGGAATCATTCAGGTGCTTTGTTCTTTTGTCCAGACACAAAAGTAAGAGCCACAGGATTTTTTTGTCCTCTTTCAAACATAAAGCTATGTTAATATTTAATGTCTTTTATGAAGTGTCAGTGCCAAATTGTTTATCAAATACATTAGGAGCATGTGTTCAATATTTATGGACAGGGACATCTTTGGAGTGTAGACAGTTTGCAATGTCAGGAGGGTTGGCTAGAGAACAAAACATACTTTTAATATTTCATAAAGAAGCTTCTATGTTACTCATTTTGTGAGTTTTGACTTAATAAGTCATATCCTTGATGTATATTATGCAGCAAAATATCTTTGCTTTTATTCTCAGTAGATTCCTTACTGTGTGTATTCCTGAACATTGACCCATTGGCAATGAATGCTAATGAGAAGAAGCTATAAGATTTGAATATTTGGTGCATGCTCTACAAGATCCTGTTCCAAAATGTTGTGACTCTCGAAAGAGAGCTGAGCAGGTTGGGTTCATGTCCAGTGTATTGAAGTCTGACCACGCTTATAGTCTCAGAAGGTACAAATACGTTAAAGACAACTTAATTTCTTTAATTGGCTTTCCGCTACTGCAATTTTTCTTTTTCATCTTCATTTTGTATATCTGTGCTTCCTTGAGTTTGGCAAAGCTCTAGCTGAACTTAAACCTGCTTGCTGATACACAATGTATACTGCCAGTCATTTTGGAAAATCATTAAGTAATATGTATGCATTGCAGATGATTTTTTTTTCTGATGGTAGAGGGCATTGAGGCTAATGTACTGGAGAACAGGATCAAACTGTCTCCAGAGAGCCTTGACAGAAAAGTCAAAAACAATTTACTACCATATTAGAAGTTCACTTTTTCTTTCTAAATGTAAATTTCTTGCTGTACATCTCAATTTAATTTGCTGTGGAGCAAATGTGGGCTTTTTTCAGCCCTGAGTTCAAATGGAAATTAAGAATAAAAGATCACATCATCACAGTAGCTAGACCTGAATATTCCTACATAGAAAATGGTGAGAAAGAGTTGTTGTTAGTAGAAAAAAAAATGAGGTGCTGTATTTCATAACTTGTAAGGTGTAGTTGAAATTTTAGAATTTTTGAAAGGAGGGCATAGTCATTGCTCTTTTTCTGTGCAATGTATACAATGGAAGAATACAACAATAAACAATAATTGCATGGATACAACAGTAAGATACAGTGAATAAACATGGAGTGAGCCACAAACCCTGCATTTGTAGTTCTGTGTTACAAATGCTGTTATAAAATTGACAAGTGTGTAAACTATTCATTTTTTTTCTATCAGAGAAGCTCAAATACTTAATAAGTGATAAGAGCCCATAAGACAGTGAAACTGAAGAAAACAATTAATTTGAAATTAATGAATATGCACTTTTCTTTGGTGTTGGCTAACTATGAAGAAACTGTGTTCAGAATTATATGGATCATTTCCACTGTCCATCCAGAACAATTTCTCTCATCCAAAAACCAGTCTTCTTTTGAGAGTAGTGCTGTTAGTGATGCTTTATTCCATATCATTGTGAAAGAAGATTGATACCTCGTACCATTTCTGTTGTCTGAATACTCACCCCATCTGAGAAGATCAGAAGAATCTGAGTAGATCACAGCAAAGTTGGATGCTCCTCAGGCATTAATGTATACTGCACATAGCCGTAATATTTATTTATGCTTTTGTTAGTCTCCAGGCTGATGTTGGTGCTTTTAAAATCAATGGTAAAGTGCATTATGACTTCATTGGAAGCAGGACTGGAGTTTTTTTATACTCTTTTTCATAGTAGTTTTTCAGTGAAATACCCTTTTCTGAGCTCTATTGCAACAACTGTATTGTAGCTAGCTGTATTTTTAAATTGGTTTGCTGAAGGTCACTGGTTTATCAATTTTCATACTTTCTCCAATCAATGCAGACGTTCTCAGTCTCTTAAATGCACAATTTTAAGAAATATTTTTTAAACAGATTAATTTAAGATCTGAGATGTCTTTACTCTCCTTATATTGCTTGTATTGCTGAGTTAAAGGAATTTGATAGTGAAACTGCTGCCAAATCTAGTGCTTAGACTTTTGGCAGGTTTTCATTAATAATTTTTTTTCTCAAGAGCCACTGATCTCTCAGCTCAATTTATCATCTTTTTCAGTTTTGTAGGTTTAAAAAAAAAATTTTGCTATATATCATGAGAATCCTGTTTCTGGTTTTGTCAGCATCTTGGCTTTTTCTGGAAAGCTAAACTTAACCTGTGACTCATCCACGTGAAAGCATCCTTCGGTAATCATCACATACCTTTCTTAGCAATTTTGTATACTGATGAGATGTCCTGTATTCTCTGTACACTCTGGATGGGCTGAGTTTACGCTTAGCTGGTTAACAGTGTCGCAGGACTGATGGATGGACTCCCCCAGTTCAGAGCTGGCTGCAGGCCAGTACAGCTTCTGGTGTAGCACAGAGCATCCTCAGACCTCCTCTAGCACAGGCAGGCTGCGCCCAGCCCAGCAGCAGGCAGAGACCAGGGAAAGGCAATGTGCCCTGCTCTGGCACTGGAGACTGAAGCCTTTGGGCAGCTGGTAGCTGTTGGTGGCTGTTCAGACCTCATGTCTGCTTCTACTTCAGCATAGTTTTGGTCTCCTGCGAAGGTTTGCACCTCGTTGTGCTGCAGCCCATGTAAATCCCTGCCCCAAAGTGTTTGCAGTCTCTGTTGTGACTGGATCCAGTGGGAGAGCGTGGGAAGCAGAAGATGGAATAAAGGGGGGAGAGGCTGAAGGGAGGAAGCTAGGGCACTGTACACAGGGTCTGCATTGACGTGGCAATTGAAAACAAACAAACAAAAAAAGAACAAACAAAACCAAAACAAGAAAGAAAACAGAACACAGACCAACTTACTGATGTGGTGTTACTAACCCCTCAATAAGTGGATTATTTAGGAAACAAACCACATCTGCAGCTGAAGACCTTTGATGCCTGTTGAATTGGCTTTTCTTTGCTTATTGTTACTAAAGCCAGAACTGTCAGATACCATTTCACATCTTGGCTGTATGATTCTCCCTGACTGACCCTCTCTCCATCTTCGCTTCTCTGAAGTGTGACATGGCGACACGGACCACAACACCTCTTTTCTGCTCTTCTTTTCCCTTCTTCACTGCAGGTGACCTGTTGGTGCTTTGCCTGTGGGTGCAGGAGAGGTGCTGCACTGGCTCAGGCAGTAGCAGTGGGTGCAGCTGGGCTGCAGATGGTTGTGTGTCTGTCTGTCCTTCCCCAGCTCCATTCCTCTCTCCCGCAGGAGTTGGTGCAGCTGCTGTGCCCTGGTACTCTGGGTCACTGCTGCAGTGGAGCAGCCAGGACAGAGGGGACAAACCGTCCACAAATGGCCCTAAATTACATGCTTTTTGGGAACGTTCTGTGTCACAAAGGGATGCTTTTGCAGAAGCTGCTACCCTAGGGCTCCAGTCTTCTCTGGATGCTGTTGCAATATGTATGCTATTAATTGACTACCATTTGTAGATGACAGATGAGTCTTCTGAAGATGATGGGGTTTTCTGTTTTGGTAAGAAAATGTCACTGAAGGGGAGTTTGCCTTTAGACTTAAGAAAGTTGTGTCACAGTAGTTTCTTATTTTTGTGAACTTTGAACTAATTTTAAAAATGTGTCAGAAAGCCATTAGTTCACTTTGAGACTGTTACATTCAGCCACTATTATATTATCCTGTTCAAAAATTCCCTCAGTGGGCCTCTAATTTGATTAATAAGACTTAAAGACACAATTATTTTGTAGTTAATGAAAGGTTTCCTTTTTTTTGTGATCTGTTGTGTTTTTTTTTTTAAATTAGTTGGTTCTTTCCTGACACTAGCTGCTTTACTGTATTCTTTTATTAGGTCTATGGAAGACAGCAGATGTTTAGGTACTGTTTCTGCTTCTCCGTGTTTGGCATCTGGGATTCTCCTCTCCCAAATCTTCTCTGACAGATCTTTAAATCCTTTTCCCCTTCAAGTGAGTGAAAAATCTTTACACTTGCTGTTTGCAGCTTCATTTTCTCTGTGTCTGTTCCCCTTTCTTCCCCCCACACTTTTGTACCACCTACCTTTTGTACTGTCCTCGTCATTTCTCTGCATGCTTTGTCCAACAGAAGATTTGATCTTCTAGGTTGCCATCTGCCACCTGTACTTCATTGGCTTTTATGTTTCTATTGTGTTGAATATGCTCAGGAAGAGATGTGAGACCTTTTAAACAGGAATTGCAGTAACAAGCAGAGTGCAGAACATTTAAAGCAACTTCCTCAATCTACCTCAGTTTGTGGAGGCACAGAGAGTCTGGTCAGGACTTTTTTTTGTCCTAGATGTCACAAAATATTGCACATTTAAACTGGATGATTGTAAGCATTGCTCTTCTGATGGGCCTTGTGTCTGAAAGTATTTGGTTTATTATACGTACGGGATTCCTGTGTTGTACTGTTTGCATCTAAGACTCCAAGACTATGTTGATGCAGCTTGTTAAAGCTGCCCTCAACCTCTCATTTGGAGTAAGAGCTTGAAGTAGGGTTTCTGGTGCATGTGATGAGCTTGTCTCATTACTGCTGGCTGCTGTGTGGAGGAGGCAGAACAGAAGCAGAGCACGTGACATGGAAGATAGATTCCGAATTTTTACAGGCGCAACCTTTCTTCAGTTGCCACTGAAAAGAGATAATGGTTTGTCTACAGTCTTCCAGGATGTGACCCGGGAGAGCTGTGGCTTGTAGTTACTTTTTCTCCATGCTATTACCCGTGGATTGGTGGAACAGTTCAGGTGCTGTTTCTGCTCCATTGCCTTCTTCACAGATGTGCTGTCAGGAAAATAGAGGGTGAGTTGCAGATTAGATACACTTGAGATTTTAACAGCCTCCTTACTCATCTGCTGACACGTGAGCAGCCAGTGAACTACACTTATTGCTCCTCCGGCATTTGGCATCACGATCTGGAGGAGTGGATTTAGTGGGGTACTGTAGTTCTCTTTGTGGGCAAAAAGGAGTGTAGGAATCTAGCTCGAAATGAAATCAAGTTTAGTCTGTAATGACTTCCAGTAAATAGGAAGAAGTGCTGTGGGGAGACTGAGGGAAAGATAACAATAGGAAGGCTGTGATGTTGTTTGGTTTTGGCTTTCATTCTTGGGGGTCACTGCTGAAGAAGACTGGAAAAGTGACAAGTAAATTCAAAGCATGCTAAAAAAATCCTGCATTTGTGGTAAGAAATAAATGTTGTCTTTGAGCTGTGTATCAATGTGGTGGAGCTGTGGTGTTGCCTTCCAGGGGGAGGGACAAGGAAGTCAGTCATTCACACCTCAGTAAGAAAGGGTTAGTAGGTACCATGACCGCCATCTATCAATGCACACACGAAGAACGGAAAAATAATGTCTGAGAAACTTGTTATTCCAGCAAACAGAGTTGGAAGTTGAAACTAGTTAAATTCAAGTTGAGGATAAGGTGACCATTTTTAAATCTTAAAGGAATTATCAAGTAGAATAATTAATTAAACTGTTATCTAGTTCTCTGTTAGGGGATAATTGAAAACCAAGATGAGATGTTTCTTATGAAAGACAGATACGCTTCAGTTAAATCAGAGCTACTGGGCTTGAAGCAGGAATTAAAACAGAAAAATAAATCCAGGGGCTTGGATTCTCCAGGCTGATAAAGAATTGGTGAATCTGCAGAGGGGAGCCTCCCACCATTGCCTGGCAGTCATTAGGGAAATATTACAGGATAAATCTGTTTTCTGGATCCTTCTTTTCATTTAAGCATATTTGCACAAAACTGAAACACATTTTTTTGAGGCTAGTTGTCCTAAGTAAAGAGCTTAGTACTAACTGGCCATGTCAGCAGAAGTCCTAGGACTTCTGTAAACAGAAAGACTAAGGTAGAAAATATGCATCTGCGCTCCCCATTTGAAGTGCTTGCTGTGTTGCTTCAGCATCCTGTTCTATTTATTTATTTCTCTCATGTCCTCTCTGGCTGCCCTCCTGTCCTGGAGGAAGAAGGACTCTCCTCAAGCAAAGGGAGGAGGTCACCGTCTTGGGGGGACTCGAGTGTGGATTTAGCTGAACACCACTCAGGAAGGCTGTTTACCTGCAGGTGCTGTCCTGCGATGTTCATCCATACGCAGCACAGAGAAGCTGGATTGTTGTATTGTTTTAAGGACATTATAGAAAATATTAGTTCTTACAGGATCTTCAAGATACTGTGAAGAATGTTTCAGACACACAATATTTCAGGCACAGGGTTCTGGCCGCATACAGCAGTGATTCCTGCTCCTGAATGGGAGGAACAGGGGGGAAATGGAGGAGGTTTTGCAGCTGCAACTGGTCAACCCTGGAGTAAGTAGATTGCCAAGAGGAGTATGGGCATTGAATGCACATATCTGGGGTTTTGAGGGACTGCAACAGAAAAATCTCTCTGCCACTTTGTGATAGATTATCACAGTTTAAGCTGATTTCTCCCAAATACTTCAAGTGTTTGAGTCATTGTAAGAAAGCAACTTAATTCCATCCCATTTTTTTCTAAATGGGGAAAATGCATCTCTTGTGCGTAACAGAGGGGCACTGATGATAATATATTGCTGATGTACTTTTAGTTAGACTTTATTTGCTTGCATAAGGGAAGGAAAATTTGTTTGCCAAAAAGGTGATGTATTTATAGATTTGCATGCTTCAACATGTACCGTTCTGGATGCAGTATCCTTCTAATATCTTGCAAATCTTGCCAAGACCCCTGCTATGGATTTGAAATTTATCCTAAGGTTTGACTATGGAACAAATCAAACTAATAATTTAGCTTAACTGAAAAAAAAAAGGATGGATTTAAGCTCTTAAAAATGGATTTTGTAGATCACAAGTAAATTCTTGTATACTTAATCCACACACAGAAGCATACAGTGCTGTATGTTCGTGTTAATTGACTTGCAAAGGGCAAACCCCACCTAATTCTCTAATCCTGAATTCACTGCAGAATACACAATGCTATAGAATTTACAGTAGTTATGTATGAAATGAGAATGGTTATCATTACAATTCAGTTTAAGATAAATGAGAGTGTATTCATTTGTGACATGACATTTATTGCATTTTGTAAAAAAATCTTGTATTTCCCTCTGCTTTTAATCTCTTTTCTGGAGCCATCTTAATGTTCATGAGAGAGAGATAGATACCAGCTATTTGTTTGTATTGGAACGTAATCAAAACACACCCCCCTCATCCCTGCAGAGAACGGAATATAGCAGCTCAGAACACAAAGCAGTGATGTATTAGTGTAGATGGGTCAGTGAGTTCAGAACTGTTTTACAAAGTCAGTGAAATTTATAGTCTACTCACATACTCACTTCACCTGCTTCTCAACAGAGGATTTTTTTTGTAGAATTCTTTTGTTTGCTTTTAAACTGAGGGAATGTTTTGAGTTCTAAAGAAAAGTTTTTCCTTTTTCTGTCTGAAATGGAAGTTCCAGAATAGACATACTTCATTAAAGTTGCTGTAGTAAAAGTTGGCTCACCCTGCTTTTTAATGAAAGATTACTATCATGGTTAGTAAACTTATACGCTGTGATATCCCTGTGATTTCTCTGACTGCCATTCAGTTACCCAACATTGAATGAATCTAAATATCCTTGTCTTCTGATAGAAACTTTCTGTAATCTGATTTCACACAGTTCTGATTGCCTTTCTGCAGCTTGGAGGTTGCCAGCCTGATGCGAGCAGATGCTGATCTGGAGGCATATCGAATGCAGATATGTAAAGAAGTGATTGATATGATGATGAAGAACATGGTCTTAAGTCACAGCCTCTTTCCTCATGTGGAAAAGAGGATGAGTTCAATTTTCAAAAAGCAGTTTCTTGCAATGGAGAAAGAGATTCAAGAGGAGTATGAAAGGAAGATGGTAGCTTTAACAGCTGAATGTAATCTGGAAACTAGGAAGGAAATGGAGGCTCAACACCAAAAAGCGAGAGCTGCAAATGAAGAGGCTGAAGAATTAATGAAGAAAATGAATGACAAGGTAAATCTGGTATAAAATCAAGATACTTTGCATGATAGGTGGTTTTATATAAATAGCTTCTCTTTTAGACTAGAATGGCAGAGTTGTCCTCTTAGAAGAGTAAAGAGAAAAGCTGTGCAATTTGAGTGTGTTCAAAAATTTAAATGTCATAAGTATAGTAGTTGTTACTAAGAAACTGTACTTTAGTTCACCAGAAAATGAATTTGTCTCAAGAGAATCTGTACATGTGAAAACAAAAAACTGTCATTGCAGTGATTTTTTTTTTATAGTCACTTAAACCCTTGCAATGTGGGTATTTTGATTTACTATATTTTATTGCAATGGTTCCTAAGAACTCCAGCCAGACACTGTGTAAAGTATTTTTCACATTCAGAGCAGAACAAACTCTCTGCATCTTAAACCTTACAATCTAGGTAAAAAGTCTCCAATATTTATATTCTTATTTTGAAGCAAATTGGAATATAAGCTCAACCAAAGGCTGATTCCCTTCAAACCAAGTGAAGGCAAGCAGAACGTTCTGCATTTTAGGCAGAGCAGGGAGTGGACTTCTCTTGGAAATAGCCCCTTGGTAATAGTGAGAGAAATAATTTAAGGCAGTGTATGATTCTTTTCAAGTTTAGAGTCTCCCTTTAAGTAAAAGATTAGTGCTTTTGTGTGTCACTTTCATTCAAAGATCTCTGAAGGGGTAAGTATCATTACATGGGATTTCACAGGTAGTCACTAGCTGGAAATAGAGCCTGGGTTACCAGTCCAGTGTACCATGTACATAATTATGCCCCAGTCTTCCATGTCTTTTTTTCAGGTATATTGAATGTTTACAATAAAACTGATTCCTCTCTGCCTTTTTTTTTTTTTTTTT
>VZTO01015312.1:66800-89142 GCA_013400615.1 Syrrhaptes paradoxus
ACTTAATGTGTCTGGAGAGATTCTCTTAAGTTTTTAATATTCCACATCTGTAAGCTTAAAATGCTAAAATGCCCAAGTTAGTTTTTCATTCTTGTCTAATGTTATAACGCATATGAAGAGGATGACTGAATCCATGAAGAGGTGGGAATAAATAGTGCAGTTTGTTAATTACCAGTGGGGCTGTGCTTCTGCAGCAGAAGTGGATACGTGGGTATTGAATGTGATGCTGCTGAGTTTCCATCTGACTGTTTCAGTTCTATTACGGCGACAAAGTGATGTTGGGAGTATAATCCCTTAGACTGGTATATTCCTTACTGGTGTGTGCTCTCTTTGTAGATATTACTTAAGTTTATGTCAGGTGTACTGAAGTCCGAGAGATGGCAGTGAAAAACAGCTGGGGCAATAACCTCCTCCCCTTCTCAGCCCAAACGCAAAGTGTATGTTTCCTGCCTGTTTGATTAATTATTTGCTATCTGCAGTGTGTGTCTTGGGAAGGAAGGGTGAGGTAGAGGGTGCTCCATGCAGAGGACATTTCTCCCTAGATAAATAATATGAGATTTCAAACAAGACCAACATAACTACTGTTAGGAAGCTTTGCTGGCATAAGAAATATTATTTGCTCTGTGGGACATGTATGTTTTGATTCTATAATGAGTTTATGCCATCTGAAACGAAAACTATGAATATGTAAGTCTTACTGGAAGACTATGAGGAAGTATTTCTTCTAAAGAAGCTTTTAAATTAATTGCTATTTAATTCTGTTCTATTGTTGTAACTCTAAGATAATGTTCTTGGATTAATTTGTAGGAACCAATAGATAAAGTAGATCACCAATAATAAGAACTTTTAGAGGTTTGTAGAAGAATAGTTTTTTCCAGTTTATATTGTTTTTAAAATGTATGCTTATTGTTATTTCATTTCTCTGACGTATATGAGCCTATTCAATTTTAATAGTATTTCAGGGTTGATGAAACCTAAGAAATCCATTTTCCATATAGTCTTTGTGTTGAATTTCATGCAGCTTTGTATAATTTCTCTTAATTAATGCTTGTAAATTCTAAAAAGACTTCATTATGCCTTGAAAGTGTTATCTGGATTAGAGACTGACAGCTGCATAACCCCTGTCATTCCAAACGGATGAAAACCGTGGAAGGTGTGCACTGATTTCAAACCTGAAATGACAGTAATCAAAGTATGTGTAAAATACGTATGAGCTAGTAGCACTGCTACTGTGAAATATGCTGAATACTGAAAATCACTTCAGATTTATTTATTTATTTCTCTCTTCCCTATAGCCTGCTGTGGAATACAGAAGTCTTCTGGATAGACTTCACAGGCTGCAGCAGGACCGCCTGAAGAGGTTCCTTCTGATAAAGCAGGAGGAATATTTTGGAAAAGCTTATAGACAACTGGCTGTTACCCAGAGAAAGGAGCTCCATAATATCTTTTTTACACAGATAACAAATGCTGCTTTCAAGGGAGAACTGAAGTTGGAAGCAGCTAAAACATTAGTGGAAGATTACTCTAAAATACAGGTAATAGAATGATAACTCTATTCCTAACCTAATGACAGAATACAAACCCCCAGTAACGTTTAAGAAATGTTTCAGGAAATATCTGTGCTCAGAACTTGAAAAGAAATTATCCGTATGTTGTCAAACTTATAACTAATTTTCATAGGAATAATTTTTAAAAGTATAATACCATCATTATGCATATCTAGACATCAACACAACTGTATATTGATGCATACGCACAGCTGTTTTCTACAACAGTGACTTAGATGTGTTTGCCACAACATTATGTACCTAGTGCTGACTTTTGTTTTCATGGGTCATTTCCAAGTGCCCAAGTGCTTAAAGCTTGTCTTTAGTGCTCAAGGAAAATAAGACTAATAGCTTACACCTGTATCATGCAGAAGAAAAAAGTCTGAAAACATGTCCACACCATACAGTGGAGAATTGTGATGTATATAAATCCCCAGTTTTGCAGTGAATATTTTGATATATCTGCACATCTTGGTGCTCTGCTTAGCTCCTGTAAGCTCTGTTGGTGCACCTCTGAGCCCTTCCTATGCTCTGAGAGTAGATTTGGGCTCACGCAGCAAACTTTTGGTTCCAGGTCTGCCCTTGCTGGTATTAATGGAATCCTCAGCATGGTACAGAAATGCCAGAGTGCCATTTTAAAAAATAATTTCAGCCCATGTAAAGGGACTTAGGCAACTAAGAGAACAATTATGTCCCCAAATCTGTCTTACGGGATTTTCTAAAACAGATAAAACACTGTCTAATGGAAGGCCTTTGGAGATCTGCCTGTATAGGCATTTTCAAAACCCCATAAGCATCAGTTGCTCTTCTGCACTTTAGAGGATGTGCTGAGCCCCTCAGTCCAAATACATAGATTATTTAAATTGTGATATGTTTGAAGTGTTATAGTTCTCTGCTTTGAGAGGTTGAGTATTGGTAGTTTATGTGGTTGGGCATGCTGATGAAGAAAGATATGTTCAGAACTTTAGTTTTGGTTTCATTTACATTACTCTTGCACAAGAGTAGCTTGAGTTGTTTCTTCAAGGGTTTTTTTTTACTCTATTTGTGTCAGAAGTTAATATTCTGGATTGCAAAAATTCTGGGAATTGTTCTTCTGGCTGCTGCTTGAAGAAGAATATGATTGTTGTGGTCCTTGAGGTTATAAAGCAACATCTGGAAAGCAGGTATCAAAACATGTAAGGCCCACAGCTAAAACTAGGTGCACTGCAGGACGTCGCTACAGAAAAGCCTCACGTGGGCCACCATCCGATGTAGGTGCAGCAAGCACTTGTGCAAAAGACAGCTGGACAGCCAGCAAAAGATAGGGCAAGTGAAAGAAGTTTTTTTAATGTTTTGGCTTCTCAGACATTGGTCACCTAAGTATCAGACCTCGTCTTGGGTGTCTGATGCTAGTAGAATGTCTTCTATAGACAATCCTGTGTCTGCCTCTGTTCTCTAGCAGCCCCACTTGTAGGTACCTAAACCCTTCCCATTCCCCACTGTTGTAAGCAGGGGCTTCTGAGCCAGCCTGAGTACAGTGCGGTTGGCTTTCCCCATGCTGTGCTTGAGACGTGTGGAAGACTTATCTTTGGCTTACAACATCTGTTAAATGTTACACTTTATTTAATCATACAATACATAGTAAAGGGGCTGAAAAAAAAGAAAATAATGAAGGACTTGATATGACTTACTGCTGCAACTGCACGCATGCTGTCTTCAAGTCACAGTTCAAGATGACCTTTCAGCCTCTGGATGGCATTAAGCAGGATCAGTTCTACTAAAACCAGTAGGATTGTGTGTATATTTAATTGTGAGTACCTGATAAAATGACCTGTAAATCAGGGCTCTCGGGAGGTACTCAGGAGAGTACACACAACATTGAGGTATTCAGGCCAAAACCTCCACACGCTATTTATTTTGTTTTGTTGAAATAACAGTAATAATTTGAAATTATCATTAGAGTTAAGTTGATATAAGCTTATTATATTTCACATGTAACAGCTTTTAAACTTTGTCCTGTTAATAAACTTATCTGGTCTGATACCCACAAGTGTTAGCTGAAGTTAACATTATATCTAATTAAATATATTTGTTCATGTTTTTTCCTTTAGGGAGACATTGAAGAGCTAATGGATTTTTTGCAAGCTATCAAGAAATATCATCTGAATAGAAGATTTGCTTACAGAAAGTGTCTTATAAGTAAGATACAGCTAAGGGATTCTCAAGCTTCTGCTCTTATAGATGTGGCAGCTATCCAGATATCAAGTCTCATTAATAAGATGGAAAGGTAAATATCTCAGTTGGTTTTTTTGGCAGCCATCTGACTACGTTAGCTCCATAACAGTAGAATAGTCTTCAGAGGTTGTTTTAACTGTGTTACCTATCAGGAAAAGTTCATAAAAATGTTGTATTTTAGGTTAATTCTAAGAAAATATTTTGCAGCTAATGGCTTTGTTACTTACTATCCTAGCAAATGAAGGTGAGACTGTTTTCTCTGTCCACTTTGTACAGCACAGAGATGAATTGCTGGTAATATGTATAGTATCTGTTTGTAATTCTGATGTCAGTGGGAACCAGTCTCATGCAAGAGTCTTGATGTCTTTATACATCCATTATTCATGTAAGTAGTCCTTAATCGTGTGAAAAGTCCATTGCAACATGTACCAGACAAAACCATTTGTATGGGTTCTTTACATCTGTTTTAAGACTGCAAGCATTTCTTGTGAACTGTGTTTTTAAAGCGGGCAATTGACTATCTTTGATGTAAAAGCTAGAATCAAAATATCTTATATTGGCCTTATTCTTCTGAATAATCTCTGTGTATATAGACCTTGTTACAAGGAAAATAGTTCTTCAAACAGTGTCCTGCTGGACCTTTCAGGAAGTTGTTACAAGAAAGGGAATGCCTCCAGCAGCAATGTATCAGTATAAAGTTTTCTAATAATCTCTTAAAACCTTTTCTGCTTGTAGTGCTTTGCTATGTAGAGTATTTACTGCTCTGAATTATTTACCTAGATTCTGGTCTGGACATCGGCAGGATGCCAGTTTGGCAGGTGAAATCCCGAAGTAGCTGAACTGGAGTAACATGGGCACTTCCTTGCAGGTTCTCTCAGCATAGTTTCTGTTGTGATTCAGCTTCCACATGCATCCAGGCTGATACAACTTTTCGGCTTCTTATTTACCTTGCCTATGTTTTAATGTCATTCCCATGCCTTCATAAAACAGTTTCCTTTGCTGGAGTCCAGAATCCCTTGGATAGTTTCTCCATAGCATCAAATACAAACTACTACTTTTTACTTTTAGTGCCCTCACTTCACGTTTTCTCCTAATTTTCTTGGCTTTCATTCAGTACAGAGAAGTTGAGGTCTGCCTCTGATTGACCTACGATACTGCTGCTTTTGACCACGCACTTCATCTCCGTATCTTCCTTGGTGCTCACTTCATTTGGAAGAATCTCCCTGTAAACATCCTTGTTATTGCAGTATTCCCCTTCATTAAAATTCTCCTTGTTCAGAGACATTAAACATGTGCCACATTTCTTCAGTGATTAGATGTCTGGTATGCTGAGACCAAGCAGTTTATCATACAGTCTATACTGTCTCATTATCTCCTCTACTTTTATTTTGTGTTTCAGTTCAGAGTCCTTTGGGATCAGGACATCTTTTAATTCTAATACTGTAATTATTTATATTAAACCAGAAATGAAGGTGTCTTGATGTGATTGAGCCTTCTAGGAAATACCGTAGTACTGATTAATATAGGTTAACTCCAATAGACTTCTGTTGTGGTAGGTGTTTTGCCCATTATTTTTGTTATCTGGGATTCTAAACAAGTAGATTACAAATAAATAAATAGATAAGTTTTACAGTACTGCATCACCTACAGTTTTAGCTGTACGCACATTGGATCTCTAAATAAATCAACAACGTCAAACAGAAATAATGTAGACTTTTTTTTTCTTTCCATCCTAAGACTTGGTAGGTATATATCATCTTCCAGTCATTCTGTGTTGCGTGGATTTTCTTAAACTTTCATTTGCTGGATGGTTCCAGCACATCTATCTTTCTCTATTGCAGCCCCTTTGCACTGCTCTGGACAGGGATTTTAATTGGATGCAGCAAGCCCATGTTTATTTCCTCACTCCAAGACAGGGTGAAGGTGTTAAAAATAATATCTTGGTTATTATCTTGCCTCATGTCCTCACTGTAATAAATCTACCTTTTATTCACTAATCTTTTGCCTTGGGTTTGATCAAAAAGAGAGCCAAGACTTAGCATTATCAAATGGGCAGGAAACTTCATGCTGTTGTGTTTTTTTTAACATAACACTGAAATTTGATGTTGCTTTCAAGGCAAAATGACTCTGACAAAAGATCCAGGAATGATGTTTGGTGGATTCTTCCCAAGGTACTGAGAGGTATTTTAGTTCTCTTTGCAGAGTATTAAAGATGTATAGCAGATAGACACTGGAACAGTGGATAGACGTTGTGATAAAGCAGAACTGAGTTTCTGTCCAGTGCATTTGTTATGTAGGGGATGATGTTTTGTAGCTTGCTCAGGTACAAGTCATTTGCATTTATGGAGAGGGAAGTTTTTCTAACTGTTGCAGGCATGGTTGAGATCTTGCGTACGCTTTGAAATTAAATAGTGTAGCAACTGCAGGTAGACCATAGTCTTAAACTTCCATTTGAAAGGGAGATGTACTTGAGACTGAGAATGTGCCTTGTTAGATTATTGTATTTCACTATTGGTTTGAGATCTTTAGCATTTTTCTGATAATAGGAAATCTCAATATAAATCCATGGATATGATTGCTTTATATCTTTAAAATATTTTAAAAATGTTTTTACTTGATTAGATTACATCCTTTAAAGATAAAATTGTTTTTGAAAGACTAGAATTGCATTCCATGGGCATTAAATGAAAAATGTAAATATGATTAGTAACATAGAAGGTTTAAAATGTCTCATTTGAATATTGTTTATGTTACTGGCTGATATGTAATTGGTTTTGCATTTGCCTTCCCTTCCTTCCTTCTTCCTGTTGCTTCCTTCATACACCTTCACTCTTACCTTCACAAACTGCCTCAATTCTGCACTCATCTCTGAGATTATCTTTCTGTTAACCACTTGATTGATCCCCTCAGGTATCACTGCTAAAGAAACAAAGATCATTCAGTGTGTCTACTTTCTTGAGCCTTATTATGGTACTGATTGCCTCAAATATCATTTTGCTTTTAAGAATTTGGGATAACAGGCCTCAAACATTGTCATTACAGAGCAGGTTATCTATCTGAAAGCCATTTGGGATTGCTGCTGGACCGAGCAGAGGCTGAAATTAATTCTGTTAAACAGAAACTCAATCATGATTTAAAACAAGAAAAACAAAAGCTTCGCCAGAAACTTATTACCAGACGAAGACGGGACATGCTACAAAAGGTAATTATTTTCACTATATTTGTTTTCACAGAGCTTATCATGAATTAAAAATGGAATGAATTGAAAAATCATTCTTAGGAGTCAATATTGCCAGAAGCACAGATGAAAATAAGTGCCTGTTGGTTTTAGCTGTGTGTTGCCATGTGCTGTTAATTATGCATTAATTAATAGCTGTTCTATTAGAAAAACCTACAAAAAATAACTGGAGAAACTTGTGAAGCCCCTCTACTCAGTCTAACCTGCCCAAGGGAGTTATGACAAGCCTCTGTAATATGCAGACAGGCAAAAGCCAATGGAGGTTATAGAGTTGGTGAGGGTGGTGGCACAAGATCTGTGACGGTCATTGTCACAGATGGATCTCATGGCTATATGTGACTTGAATGACTACTACAGCACAATTAAAATTCAGCTGCAAACCAAAACTATTTAAAAGATGTGGCTGCTTGTGGTTTGTGGTAGGACCCATGTCACCTAACCTCAGCCATCTAAATATCAAGGCTAACTCCCAAGAGTTCCAGATCATCTCATAATGGAAGATGACTTGCAGGTGGTCTGAGGTAAGTGGAAGAGAGTTGTTATCCAAAGGTCCCTGTCTTTCCCTGCCTAAGGGATATAGAAAAGACTGTCTTAGATTAGGTGATATTTCTTTAGATGACTGAAGTTAGGTGAGATTGATTTTACCTTTTGCAGGACATGTGTTTGTGTTTTCTGCTCTGTAACAGATATCAGTGCAAGGAGACACAGCAGGTATAATGATGGAGACTTAATTTGTATTTGTTCTCAGTATAGGTAGCTTTGGATTAGCTTTTCAGTGAAGTTGCTGCATGCTGTAATGATGGGGAAAATAATAAAAAAAACTCAACCTTTTTTTTCCCCTCTCTACTTCCGTCTTTTTCTTCCTTGGTGTTTGATCCGGATTCACTTCTGGAATGCTGTCAGATCATTACTACTTGGCAAGTGGGGCTTATGTGATACCACAAGATCATACATTTGTGGCAATAATCCAAGTTATTTTATATCTAGCCATAATCCAAATTTTCACAGGGTTATGTTGGCCTTTTTGTCTAAGAATAATCTGAATTATCACAGGCCTGCTAGATGCACAAAAAGGCATCCTGTTGAGGGCTATGTAAATCACTGGACACTGAAAAGCAATTTTGAGAACACTGAAAAGCAAAAGTATGAAATTTTGCATTGCTATGAAATACATATTTAAAGAGCTGAAATTTGAGAGTTGTTCCTGCTCTTAACCTTATTCTTCCTTTGATAAATGAATCATCAGAAAGAGCATCGGAAGGAGCAGCTGTCACCTGGAGAAGCCTTCAGAACTACTAAGGGAATCACTCATTACCTGAGCCACTGGAAAAATCTTCTGAGTGATCACACCACTGATTTTGAAGAACTTACTGAAAAGCTTGACAGTGAGGCCAGTGAAGAGCTGAAAGAGCTTATATTTAGTCTAACGCAGAAAGCCAGTGAAGAACTTAAACGTGTTCAGTATGGAGTATTTGTGCAAGAACTGGTCAAGCTCAACGTGCCAAAGATGTTTCTGCTGGAAGCTGTGGAGGAGCATAAAAAAGAGATGGTTGTTAAACATGAACAGCTTGAAAGGGAAGAGTGTGACAAGAGCATGGCAGCTGAAGAGCTGCTTCAGCTCACCAGGCAGAAGCTGAACCAAGAGCTGGAAACGAGTCTTTTGGAACAAAAAAAATTAAGGAGCTGGGAACAATCAGTATTCATGCAAGTAACTCTATGCTTTTCTTAGTTATTCTTGCAAATAGAAATTAACTAGGAGTTTTCACACCTGTCTGGGTATAATTCCTAATGATCAGTTCTCTGTCAGGCACCTGGGAATTGATTTATCATGAGTGCTCAGCCCCTGCAGTGCTGGCAGGTGAGCCAGCACTCCTAGCACTGGAGGGAAAATTTGAGGAATGACAGTTCTGAAACCAAAAACCAAAGTGGTATTTTTATACTTCACTCTGTGTCAGGTTTCAGTTGCGCATCTTTTGTTATTCTCGGTCCGTTCTCAGAGATCCAGTACATTGAAAATGTAATTTGATGTGTCAGGCCTAATTAGCCCCACACCCAATTTCGATGTATTCCTTCCAGTCACAAGTCTAGCCCCATTCACACAGTATTTCCATATATTTCATAAATGCACAGCACAGTAGCACATCTCTGCAGCTTGTGGGCTCCATGCATCAGCCTTGGCCAATCCGGTCTGCTGACAAAGTGCCCCTGGTACCGAGCCCCCAGCCAGAGGCATCCCAGCACAGGGGATGTTGCAGAGAGGTTTGCTGATTCCAGGTGCACCTTACGGCCATTACTGCCACCTGTGACCTGACTTTGGGGTGGGGGAAGGCAAGTGGTGGCCTTGACGCTACTGGGAGACCTTGTGCAGGGAGGTACCATGGCTGCAGCCGAGAGTTGATGTGTGTCATGCCTCCAGACTGGACAGCAAGGTCTCCAAGAGATTTGCATCTTTCATTAGCATGTCTTCTTTCAAATACACTTATGACTAGTTGTTGGATTACCTGAATATTTACAGTACTACATTTCCTATGCAATGTCTGTTTAGTAACAGACATCATTTAGAGTCATGGGAACATGAAAAAAATACTCTGTGGTCAAAGCTGGAGCTTTAGGGGAAGCAACTGGAACAGGCAAACCTGCATTAGGCTGTGTGCTCCTGGAGCAAGTGTCCTGGGCATGAGAAATTGAAGCCGAGGGGTGCGGAAGAAAAGCATTAGTAAAGGTTTTTCCTTTATACCAGCTCTTTAAAGCAAAACAGATTTGCATGGGCCGTTACTTCCAAACAGCATCTTTATAAGTTTGCCAGCTGCACAGTGTAGAACAAGAATATAAAAAGAATTTTGTCCAATATGTTTTCTTTGTTAAAGAAAAAAATCAATTTGTGTCTTGTTTTGGTTCTAATTTCAAGGGCTTTGTATTTTATTCAGCATTTTAAATACTTTTCTGTACAGTAAACCAATGTATTTTCTAGTTTGTCTTATTATCTCTTATTTACATTGCTGAGAGCAGACCAGCACGAGTGGGAAAGTGGATTGTATGACCCAGAAGGTCTTTCCTATTTCTAACTTATAATTCTGTGATAATTGTTTTCCAGCCTGCAGTGTCGCCTGTTGTATTTGTTAGATGCTGTCTTTATTTACAGCACCAGTAAGCCCTTTTTTTCCAGTAAACTACTGGAAAATATATACAAAAATGCAGCATTTGCACAATTATTCTATCAAAAGCCCCCTAAAATCTGTCACTTTCTTTATGTTCAGTCCACTGTCAATTTTGATATTTCAGTGACAGATCCCAGTTCTCATGTTTATGTTCTCATCAGCTATCTAGTTTTCACAAAGAATTATTTTGAATCGAAGCTTTTAATTTTTGTTGCTTATTAAAGAGACTGTTAGTCCAAAATATTTATGAAGATCACTAATGCTTAAAGTCCTTTCTAAACATGGATATGACAAAACTGTGATTTACTGTATTTTCTTTTAAATCCCTGTCTACATACCTGTATATATGGATATATAGTACAGATTTTCTTCTAAAAGTCTAAGACAACATGAAAAATAATTATGTATACTGTAAAGGCTTGCTTGGAGTAATATTGCTTTAAAGTAAGTACTTTTTTGAAGAGGAAACTTCATGCATTAAAAATGTTATTGTGTTTTAATTTAGGATTTAACTGCACTTTGCTGAATCAGTAAATTGAAATAATGATTTCTAAAGTCAAATATTTTAGTGAAATGATGAGGTGATACAGGCCTGTGATATACTGAATAAAAGCATCAGTCCTAATGGAACATATGATATAATGTATTTTTAAAAGAAAGCTACTTTTTAAAAAATATACTGTTCATACTTTAAGTACAAATACAATTTTTGGGAAATAGAGAAAATTTCCAAACAAAAAATTCTGCTATTTTTTTATTAAATACTCTTAAGGAAATATTTTAGTCACTAGATAAGATTAGTGTAGTCTAAGGTGTTAGTCACACCTCAAAGATGAATTTAGGCTTTAGCATGCATGAGCTTCAGCTTGACCTGAGGATCAGTTCCCCAGATGTCTATATTGAGAACTTTCCTTCTACAAAATGGGAACCTTGAATGATTCAAATTACTATTAAAGCATATTCTGTGTTCAGACTGCTAAAAGCTTTTTTACAAAGAACAGCTGGAACCCTTGTGACTTGATAATGGGAGGAATGATGTATATGAGTTTATAATGCAGAGATATTTTTTAATTTTTTTTTTCCCTCTCAGTAGCTGTGACTGCTAAGTGCTGGGAAACAACATGAGGAGGCTTTATGGGAAGCTTTTGTCTCGATTTCAGCCTTAAGTTCAGGGTTTGTGTTGTCTAAAGAGGTGGAAGGATTCCATGCATAGGAAATGTGCTAAAAAGTATTTATTTGTTTGTTAAATATTCCAAAACTGTTTCCCTTTCAAAATTAAGTTTTACAGTCCAGGAAGTTCTGTATGCAGAACTTAAAGCATCCTCAAGGATATTTTGGATATGCAGAGCAGCTCAGGCCTGTGTATGGAATCATTTACTGATGTATGAATAAGACAAAAAAGCACGAGCATTGTCATGTAAAGTATTTGTGTGCATGTCTTTTACATTTCATGTGAAATTGCCTTTATCACTGAACAGCAAATGGCTTTTGTTTTTTTTAACAGGCAGGTTCTAAGTTCACCCCTCTCACTATCAGAAGAGGAATTGCTTAGAATAAGGCAAGAGCTGCATTGCTGCTTCTCCCAGGTGGACAGCAGCTTGGCGTGGCCCAAGATAAGAGCAAGAACCTTGCTTCAGGCTTCTGAGGTGGAACAGAGGGACATGGAACTGCTGAAAATCAATCAGAATTTAGCAATGACCAATAAACAGGTGGGAGTGATGTGGGATCAGTGTGAGGGTGTGCACGGGGTTCATGGGTGTTTCTGCAGATATGGGTCTATAGTTTCTCTGTAGGTGTGACAGTGGTGCACGCTTCTGTCTATGTGGATCAGTGGACCTAAAAGATAATTGTTTGGGTAGCAGTTAGATAAATAATTTCATTGCATATGCCTGCATATTTCTGCTGCTTACATGTCCTGCAGCATTCCCAAGAAGGCAGCACAGGTATAAAGAAGCAGATGGGTGGTGAAAAGGAGCTACATCTCTGAGGAGAGTCAACTGAAATGCCAAAAATGGGAGCAGTGTTGAGCCTGGCACTGAGTGTCAGGGACACGTTGAGTCCCTTACAGCCCAAACTGGGGTTTCTCCGGCAGCCCCTACACGGTACTAAATTTGGCACTAAATCAAGGAAAGATTTAGGGAGGTTTTTTAGGGGAGTGTCCTACACTATCTTGTCCATGTAGGAAAGGGGTAAGGAGTTTTAATTCCTTCAGTAAAATATAAAACCTGTGGAATCATACCTTACTTTCAATTCTTAAATAGAAGGAAAAAAAAAAGATTTTCTGTATGAATTGAATCTAATACCATCATAAAAAGGACGTTCCCTTGCTTTGTTTTTATTCAGCTCTGTTTTCTAAATGTGTAAACTAACTGGGGTTAATTGTACTAGGAATTGGCCTAGTTCAAAATCTTAATCATTTATGAAGTATTAAAGAAGGGAAATGACTTTGCAAAGCCATATAGTTGAACAGATGTTATAATTTTCCCGAGAGTACATTATACTTAGTTGATATTCTTGTAAAGAAATATAAAGGTCAAGAATAATTTGATTACATGGAACAGTGCCTCTTAATACTATCATGGTTCATTTGTGATTCATATACTGTGTCTTGAAAACAATGTAGTTCTTAAATTAATATTCTTTGCTTATTTTTAACCATACTGAGAAGACAACATATCAGTTAAAATCTTATTATAAATCCTAAAGCTTGTTTAAAATCAAATTTATGTGCTAGCAGTTTTCATGGAAAGGGTGAATATATAATTCTGCTTGAAAGAAATTAGAAGGGAAATTTCTAACTTTGTCTGAATGCTGGAAAGGTATCTTCTGAATCAATAGGCAGCACCTTCATTTCAGAAATATTTTCTCAGTGAAAGTCGTCCTTGACAAGTGTTTCATTAATTGGTAGATCTGCCTATAATAGCAAGTAATAATCTTAATGTTAGCATACTCATAGTTTTCTTACAATTAAAGCATTTTGTGCTCTTCTTCTTACAGCAGCATTCTAAAATGAAAAAAACAGGATCCAGGAATAGAAATAAGATAGATATTCTGAACAAATCTTTGCAGGACAAAATTTTCATTTATGAAGACTTGGTGAAAGATGAAAACTTGAATAAGGTAAGTGCAAACTTTTTCTGTACTGAGGGAAAACCTAGTTCTTAAGTAATTAAAGAATGACAGTTTTCTATCAATGTGAATAAGAACGAAATAAGGAGGACATAAGGTGTAGTAGCATGATGCATCTCTCCACTCTTGCCTGCATTTGTCAAGATGTTATATTTCAAGCTTAATAGTTTTGGCTTTGTTTTAATTTTTGCACCTTAGTTATAGAACTGATTTCATTTCTGAGACTTTTTTCTTCCGGTGGTTCTGGGGCTTGGAATATGCATGACTGCAAGACTCCCCTGGATGCTGTGGTTTTCTTAGTAAGGCTTTCAAAACATAGAATCATAGAATAGTTTGGGTTGAAAGGGACTGTAAAGATCATCTAGTCAAAGAATCATAGAATGATTAGGGTTGGAAGGAACCATCAAGGTCATCTAATTCCAACCCCCCTACCATGGGCAGGGACACCTTCCACTAGACCAGGTTGTTCAAAGCCTCATCCAGCCTGGCCTTGAACACCTCTAGGGATGGGGCATCCACAGCTTCTCTGGGCAGCCTGTTCCAGTGCATCACCACCCTCACTCACAGTAAAGAATTTGTTCCTCTTTCAGCTCAAAGCCATTACCCTTATGCTGTCACTACACTCCCTGATCAAGAGTCCCTCCCCTTCTCTCCTGTAGCCCCCTTCAGGTACTGGAAGGCTGCCGTAAGGTCTCCCCAGAGCCTTCTCTTCTCCAGACTGAACAACCCCAACTCTCAGCCTGTCCTCATATGGGAGGTGCTCCAGCCCTCTGATCATCTTTGTGTCCCTCCTCTGGACTTGTTCCAACAGGTCCATGTCTTTTGTGTGTTGAGGACTCCAGAGCTGGAGGCAGTATTGCAGGTGGGGTCCCACAAGAACAGAGTACAGGGAGAGAATCACCTCCCTTGACCTGCTGGTCACGCTGCTTTTGATGCAGCCCGGGACATGGCTGGCTTTCTGGGCTGCAAGTGCACATTGCTGGAAGATGCTTCACTGCATACTTCAGTTGAGCAAGGTTTAGTTCTTGGACCTTTCCTAACGCTACTGAAAATGCAGAAATGAGTTCCTGGATCCAAAGACTTCTTGGGAACGGGCTGAGTTTATTTGTACTGAGGTTATTGAAAGGGATCTTTGATTCTGGTGGACATCTTTAAAAATCTAAATTTAATTCTTAAGGAATGAGTGGGGCCAGTGCTAGTATGGGATTTTGGAGGCTTTTTCTTTCTCTGCTAGCAGATGTTCCATGAGGTCTTGTTCATGTTCCTTAACCTTTCCCTCCTTCTCTTTCCCATTTGTGAAATATGAGTAACGTTACTTTTGTACGTCAGAGGAATGTTATCATTATAACTGTGTTAGACAGAGGTGTTGCAATGCCATAAGAAGTGCGCAGAACAAGTTGGTGTCATTTGTAGATAAACATAGTTTCACAAATTATTGCAATATCAATTTTAGTACCAATTTGGACAGGATTCTGGTTTTAGACCTTTCCTGTGCTTTTTATACTTGTATCCTGAGGAATGAAAAATACTGGGTCAACATGTTTATTCAGAAATAATGTCACTTTTTTGTGAGGGCAATACATTGTTAATATTGGTTTCAGATTATAAAAGCAAATGTTTGTCTAGTCCGGCACCCAGTCTTTGAAAGTAAGAACAGGTGCTTGGGCAAGAATGCAACAAGTGGGCAAGTGTGTTCTGACACTCTAATAATTCTGATCCAAGAAAGTGCTAATCCTTTAATGGAGGCTTTTAAACTTATGGCTTCAACACCTAATGCCCTGACCTCCAAAAGTTAGATTTTTTTTTTTTTTAATGTACTGTTAATTGAAAGTACAATGGCCTAGTTCTTATATTACAAAAATTACTGAATATTTGTTTGATATGAATATACCTTTACTTTTTTGTTAGAATCTTGTTTGAAAATTGGAGAGTTAGCTCTTTAAGCCTCATTGTTTCAGTTTTATATGTACCATCTGGCGTACCTGTTGTTGTTCTGATTGTACGGCTGCACATTAGTTAGAAAAAGCCAAATGCTTCGGGCTTTTCCCAATAAGGAAGCCAAACTATTATTAAGGAAAGTCGTTAGTTCTCCCATTATTGTTAGGACACAGAATTATTGCAGTAAACCTTATGCTGATCACAAAAGTAGAGTTTCTTTCTGCTCCAGTCTGTTACCTTGTTCCTCACTTAGAATCTCAGACTTCTAAATTTTGCATTAACGCAAACACCGTCTAGCTCGAAATTAACCATCTGAAGCTGCACAGCCAGTTCTGGGGCGGAAGGAAAGGACGATGGAGCAGTACATCTCTACTGTATTTCTGCCTTCGCTGCTGCTGTTCTCCTGCAGACTTCAGACTGTGGCGCAGGTTCTGTCTCACTACAGGATGGCAGTAAAATGGTTTCCAGCTCATGCTTATGAAAGCAGAAGCAGGTTGTGTTTTGTAATACTGTAAAACAGGCTTGACAGAGAGCAGCAACTTATAGACAGGAGGTAGTGAGCTAGGAGGCCATGAGAAGAAGTTTGAAGCCTAGTCTTGGAACACCTGAGAGTATCGTTAACCTTGGTGTGAACATCTTCAAAAGCAGGCTATATCTACTTCTTCTGTATTTTGTAGCTGGTTTGAGCTGTTTTGTGCATGACAAAGGTGGATGTTCCTTTCTGAAATAGCAGTTACCTATCTTGGGGGAAACACAGTGGTAAAAATACTGACATTCTTTAGTCTATTTTTGCTGCTATTTTTAAAAAAAAAACCCAGTAATAAGACTTACATAAGAAATACCTTTGGGGTTGCAGGTAATCAAGTACATTTTCAGATTATTCCCTTTATTTGTAATATTTAGGACTGAGAAGACACTACTTAGCAATTAGTCTGAACTAAATGTGGAATTTAGAAGTTCACACTTTCAGGCAATGGACTAATCATAGTGCATTTACAGCACTGGCATTTTTCTGTGTAGTTTGGATGTTTCAGGTGGAATCAGCAGCAAATGTTCACACCTACAGGAGCTGATTCATCATAACCAAAGCAGTTAAGCACTAATAATATTACGTCAAATAGTAGAATGTCAACGAGTATTGTACAGTCTTCTGTTTGGTATGATAAAAGGCTTCGAGAATGTCCAGGGTGTTAGTTTACAACTAGTTTACACTTTAGTTTGTAATCAATAGTTAATCCATCTTCTACTGAAGACACCATCTATGTTGCACTGAAGTCAGGTCTACTTGCAAGCTTTGATTTTCACCAATATATTTCTGTTTGCAGAGCTGTGATTTCAAAGCTGACAAGAGACAGAAGCTCTGGTGGCTAGGGGTAGATAGTAGTACCAGTTGAGTAATACAACATTTTGTTTGGTTAAGAGCAATTGATTTACTGTAAAATGTTAAATAGATGCTGAATAATAAACCTGAATGTCATTCCCATGTATTTGGATGCGATTAAGGTATGACTTCATACTTAGTAATATGCAAATAGTATCTAGTTTTGCAGTTTGGACCATAAATATTAAGATTTGTGGAATATAATGAACATACATATGAATCTCCTGTTATTTGAAGGGGTTGACAAAAGTATAAGAACAGTTCTGTGCTGGAACTCTCTTTTGCTTTTCACTGGAGATCTCTGCCTCCTGTGTTAAAAAAATAACAGCTTCAGTTTTTAGCATTTTGGTTACAGTATTTCCAGTATGACCTTTGAGTTGGATTCTCCTCCTAACTCAAATATCCCATATGTTTATTTGTAACTTATATTATTTATTGTCACACACCTACATTATTCAAGATTGATTTGTCAGATTAACAGTAATGTTGAGAGACAATGTCTGTCTCCTGAGATGGAGGTTTGTTAAAGATATCGCAAAAATGAATCTTGTCTCTCCTTTGTGTCTGTAGGATGATTTCTTACTCTTGTGTTGTAATTGGCTTAATTCACATTAGTAGGAAATATTGCCTGAAGGTAACCTTCTATCGCTTGCGTTCAAGGACATTCCAGATGATGTCATGGAGACTTTGGAGAATATCACATGAGTGTGAATGAGAGTATCATGAGCATATGTGGTTCCAAATTGCATTTTAAATTTAGCTCTATCTACTGGATAATAGAATTTGTATGATACACACTCACTCTTAACAGGTCCCTTATCCACAAAATTTCCAGAGAAAATTAAGGGGCATCGTGTTACGTATTTATCATCTTAGAAATCTAAAAACTTGGTGGAAGTCTCCTTAAATGCTCCTTTAAAGCTGAATGAGTCAGCTCATTTAGTCCTCTAAATGAATAGAGTCAATAATGTATAATTTGGATTAGCATGAATGGAAAGCTATTAAGGTTTTAATGTCTTGAGTACATACCATCTCTATTTGTGCAAAGATATTTTGAGGGGCAAAATCAGGTCTTGTGCCAATGGGAAGTCATACAGTGTCTAAAGGCTACAGTTGACCTTTGCAGTATTGTAGTTCACGCTTGCAGGGCAAATACCATTTTTCTTTATTATTTTATCACCTGGTAAAACTGTAGAGAGATTAAGACTGCAGGTATAAAGGTATACCACAGGATGCCTACCATGGTAAGATACTAACCATGCGGGTATCTCAGTTAAATAGAGATGTTAATCTCTGCTGTTCTTTAAGAGAGAGTCCAAACAAATACTTTTCTATAGAATGCAAATATGAGTACCAGCTCTCAGGTGCCATGGTGATAATAAACTTAACCAAAACATACGTAAAAGTTTCTGAGATGCCTCCTTTGATGTCTGTGGTTCTTCCATTCTGTCGCAGTCAGTAGTTATTTGAGCATTGCTCTTAAAATACGTAATACTGTAAACTTCTGAAAATGCTGATTTCTGAAAACTTTTTTTTTGTATTCTGTGAAACCTGTCAGATTAAGTTTGTCAGGACCAAAAGAGAATTTAGAGATGGAGTGAGGAAAAGCCCTGCTCTCTGATACCCAGCTGAGTACAGATGGGCTGTTTCTGTGCTTAGCTTTATTCTAAATCCAGTGTGTAGGGCAGCAGTTGATATCAACACCAAATAGTGGAATTGGAGCTCTCATGGTTGCATGTGCTTTCTTCCTCTTTGCCTTCTCTCTCTTACAATCCAACTTTTGGGCTCGTGGGGATAATACGGGGAGAGAGAATAATCCCAACGGATAATTATTTGCTGTCTTTGAGGATTCAGCTACCAAAATGTTAGATACGCAGTGTAGCCATCAATGTCTAACCTAGGCATCCACGCTTATTTGTCAGTGGAAAAACATTTTTTAGGATATGCAACATACTGAGAAGTACCTTTTTCTTTTCTTTGACTATAAAGGCAGCTTACATGAGCTCAGATGGAAGCATCTCAAGAGGGTAATTGCAGCTGGCCACTGTCCACATTTTCCTGCAGAAAAATGGTCCCAGTGGCAATATCACTGTCTGTGAATGTCAGTAGTATAGCATGGAGACCTCATCAATCACAGTCCATTTGATCACATGCTTGCATGTGCCTTGCTTGCCTTTCACCCTTGGGTAATTTCTGTGGATATCCCATCAGATGTGTGGCAGCAACATAGTTGTTGAGTTAAATAATTTTTATTTAATCCTGTTTGATGTCCATTCAATCCAGTTTTAATCTTGTTTGAAATCCATTACCAGTAGACTCTTGATTTACAGTTTAACTTTGTGTTATATAAAAGGATTTTTGGTTATTTGCTTAAAGAGCAGTAGGTTGAATTTCATTGGTCAATAGTAACTGATGCTTGCCAATTTGAAACTAAATACAGTCTTTCTATAAATTTTGTATTTTTGCTAAACAGAAGGTTGTATTTTATCTTCCCATTTAACCAAACACGTAGGTAAGCATAGATGTATTTTTATTTTAAAGTTTTTTTTATTATATTAAAAATTATATAGACCCTCTGTTTTAGGTTAGTGCTTTATATTAAAGTTATGACTACCCTAAAACAAAACCTGGTCTCTTTGAAATATCTGACACTACTGTAGTAATATTTTTTATCACTTGACCACTGTAGATGCTTGGAATTCAATGTTAAAAGCAGTTTTTGAAGTTGTGTATTACATTACAAGATAGCAGCATTGATTTATTTGCTGCTTTAATCCTGCTTGTTAATTACAGGGTAGTAAAATCATGAGCCCCTATGTAAGGTTTCTGTTAATTTTGTTTATCTTTTGTATTTTGGTATTTTTTAGGTTAAGTACCAGTTGCTGCTTGAGAAGGAGTGTCAGCTGCATGATCTGGAGAATAAACTTGGAGAGTATATTGCTTCCTTAGCCTTTCAGAAGACTGTTAAAAAATCCAAAATGTTGGAGCTGTATACTGCTGTCATAAGTATACAAGCTTTACTCTTTGAACAACTGAGCACGTCAAAAACGCTGTCAAAATTAGAATGTATTCAGATTTTAGAAGCACATAATCCTGTAAGTAATACAGTTGTGAAAAGGAATAATTCGTGTTAGGAGACAGCAACTATCACAGTAGCTTATTTGACTTTGATTTAGCTGTGCTGGTTTTTAGTTCCTGGCGGTCCTGCCTTTAATTTCTGTTATTATGTGGACTTCAATGCACTCAGTAAAAGAAATAAAGAGAAGGAAAGTATTAGAGCCAGGGAAGGTTGTGTATTTTTATTATTTGTTTTTTTTTTATAGTAACACACAGAGACATACAGTCAGAAAGAGCAGTATTTGGTGGCTAGTTAATATTAAAGTTTTGTTGATCAAAGACAACTGGGAAGTGGTTGTGATTCATGACTGGGATAGTGTGTAGATTGTTATGACTGTGCTACAAAAATGGTTTGTGTTATCGTGCTATCCATACAGTAAAATTCATAATCACACAATATGCATCAGTCATGGAGTTTTTGAAGATTATATATATGCAGCCTTCTACCTGTCTATGGCTCTCCAAGCACACTCATACAGTTTAAATAGTAGAAACTTTGGAAAGGCCTCTTCCCTTCATCGTATTTATTACACACTTGGTATGTGCCAGTTTTCTAATCCTTTTTTAATACTTCAGTGCTCTGTATTCATAAGGATTTTTTTTTAATGTCTGCTATTTGCAACCATTGAAGTGAGGCTTGGGAGAGCACTGGAGCAGAACAAGCAAAATGGGTTTTAAAGAGCAAAACCTCTTTGCTAGAGGGCATCATTAGACAGCTATTGCTGTGAGAGCTCCTGGTTAAATTTTAATGCTGTCATCTCTACAGAGTTGCAGAATGGCAGAGTCTTAGAATGGCAGTTAGAATGCTTATATGCTTTCAGTTTTGTTTAAATTTGTATTAAATCTCTAGGAAATAGTAATAGTTGTATGGAGATGGAATATTAAAAATAATCTAATCTGGAATTATGGCCTTTTATGAAGTAAGTGTAAGAGGGCTTTGCAAAGAGGTTGCTTTTAGCTTCTCTGTCCTTGAACAGATGAAGAAAAAGGATTGAAGGAGAGACAAAAGAGGGATCTTGAGTAGCTAGCACTGTATTCTTTAGCCAATGTGCAATAACTGAGTTGAGCCCTATTTTGGGGAAAAAAAATAATTTTAGGTATTCTTTAAAGTGCTTGTTCGGCTTGGTGTATGGGGACTGTCTCCTGGTGATCAAACCTTTCTCTCTCGCTGTGTTTTTTTTCTACTTCTTTATCACACTAGCTGTCAAATTTAAACACTTACTTTAAAACAAGTATATCAGAATACACCGGATTCCCTCATGCTGATGAAATCAGTCATAGTTTTGCCAATCGGTGAAACAAACACACCTGGCTGTATGTGAATTTGCTTCATCCCTTTAGAGATACCAAGGTAATGTTCAGTTTTGGTGTTAGGAGAGTGGATCTAAGCTCCAATGTCAAATCTTGCTGACCGGGGAGGAGACACTTACTTAGAGATGCCATGCTCCAATGAATTTCTGTCTGAATACTGCTGATGAGGTGGAGGAATAGATTAAAATTCGGCATGTTCTCCAAGCCACGGTTTGGGAAGTAGGGCACTGAGATAGATATTAAGCAACTTGTTTGAGGTCAGACGACAATGACATTGGAAAACTGCAATATGAAGCCATCCTCCTGATGCCTCGTTTGACTTCGACCAAAGAGAGATCTTCAGAATGAGGAATCCAGTCCACTTAAGCCTTTGTTTTTTAACCCTTTGATTTTTAGATAATTGTATTTTAACGCTAATTCTATCCCACTAAATGTTAATTATTGTCTATTAACTTCAAACCTCTTTGATGGAAGCAAACAGGTAGTCTAGGAGGAATACAGAGAAACTGTCTGAGCAGCCAGGAATCGGGTTAGGAAAGCTAAAGCTCTCATAGAATTAAATCTGGCCAGGGACATCAAGAGCAACAAGAAGAACTTCTATAGGTACATCGGTGATAAAAGGAAGACTAGGGAAAATGTGAGCCCTGGCCGGAAGGAAAAGAGAGACCTGGTTACCAGGGATATGGGAAAGGCTGAGGTACTCAGTGACTTTTTTGCCTCAGTCTTCAGCAGCAGGTGCTCAAGCCACACCGCCCCAGAGACAGAAGGCAAAGGGAATGGGAGAATGAAGAACTGCCCATTGTAGGAGAAGATCAGATTCAAGACCATCTAAGGAACCTGAATGTGCACAAGTCCATGGGACCTGATGAGATCCATCCGCAGGTCTTGAAGAAGCTGGCAGATGAAGTTGCTAAGCCACAATCCATAATATTTGAGAAGTGGTGAGGTTCCCACTGACTGGAAAAGGGGAAACATAACCCCTGTTTTTAAAAAGGGGGAATAAGGAAGACCTGGGGAACTACAGGCTGGTCAGTCTCACCTCTGTGCCTGACAAGGTCATGGAGCAGATCCTTCTTGAAACTATGCTAAGGCACATGGAAAATAAGGAGGTGATTGGTGACAGCCAACATGGCTTCACTAAGGACAAATCATGCCTGACGAACTTGGTGGCCTTCTACAATGGGGTTACAGCATTGGTGGATAAGGAAAGAACAACTGACATTATCTGCCTGTACTTGTGCAAAGCCTTTGACACTGTCCCACGTGACATCCTTGTCTCTAAATTGGAGGGACATGAATTTGACAGTAG
>VZTO01015312.1:106604-186369 GCA_013400615.1 Syrrhaptes paradoxus
TTCTGCAGTTAAAACCTCTCAGCAGTAACAGTACCGTGCTGATCTTGGGGAGCTCCACCCAGCCAGCAGCAGCAGAGCTGGAACTGTGGAGTTCTCCTGGTGTGAACACAGTGCAACAGCTGTGTCCTAGAGACCCTTTGTGCTTGCAGTTTAGGAAGAGAATCTGGGGGGATCATTTCCCCCCTTTTAAATGAGGTCATCTAGAGGTATTAAATATGTAAATACACTTACTTTACAATCTCACTCTTCTGCTTGTAGTTCTAATTACCTCTGTGCTAAGAAGCTGCTTACAGCTTGAGCCCATGTCTTCAGTCTCCAAGGCCAGATACTCATTCTGCATCCAGTGAGGACATCAGTTGTCTGATCCCTTTTCTTCCATCTCAGCTCAACACCCTCACGAAGCACCAGGGATGAACTGGTTCCCTTACACATCAGCTCCTGCCTTACCTTCCAGAGTCTCCGCCTGATTGCACAGAGATGTGACGATTTGTCGCATGCACTGTGAGCAAAACACCAAAGGAAGGCTCCGGGTTTTTTTGTCAACTCCTTTCATCCAGATTGACTTTTCTGTCATGAGTGAGTTAAACCTGGAAGCCTGTGTGAATCTCAGTAGTAGATGAATAAAGATCTGGGAACCGAGGCCCCAGCACACTGCATTTCACTTGTGAATAAAACAAGTGGAAAATCATTCCAAGACTAGATTCAGGCAGTTCTCAGCCAGCTGTTGAATATGCAACATGGTCTCCAATGAGCATTGGCTCCTGAATTGCACGGCAGTGGGGGAGAGAGGGTTCATGAGCCGTCCGTTTCTTCTAAATCAGGCACAGAAGAGCTGTGGGTTCAGCAAATTCCTGTAGGCTTTTGATGCAAAGCAGGAAACTGTAATACTAATGGAGCGTGTGCTGACAAATGTCTTTAAAAGCATCCTGCATGTTGCTGTCAAGAGTGAAGTTAATTTCTGATACCAAGCCTAGACTGTGGAATGAATAAAATGATTTTACAAAATGACTTTATTCTGGGAATAATTGTGTTAGTGCCTTTGTGTGTGTGTGTTTGAGAGGTTTTCTCCCTAATTGAAGCATATGAAGAGAGCACTTCTAGCATTTGGAAATATTTGCGAAGAACATGTGATAAGAAAAGCTCTACAAATTTGGGGGAGACAAAAACCTGCAGGAAAGGCCATGCATCTTCCTGGCTCTTCTAATTTTTATTTTATTAATAGTTCCTTAAATGCAATAATACTATTGCAATGAATAAAGATGTCAGGATTTGGTTAATACAACACAGTACACTGTGATTCAGTGTCATATCAGACTAGAGAGTAATTCAGTGTGGCACAGAATCCTGCTAGCATGTTCTGGCTGTCAAAGCGTGCTCTGTGCTGCACAGGGTATGTGCTGCAATTTGTTTTGCTTTATTTTGACCATCCAAATGTCACAGTGTCTAATCAAAGCTAAATGTCATGGCTTTCTCCATAACTTAGAGGCAGATACAGGCACTATCCTAGGATGGTTCAACATTTAGTTACAACACATGGTGTAGGTTGTGTTTTGAATAATTCCCTTTTACTGCTTTGTTACTAAGTGAAAGTAGAGAGGAGGAACTGGGAAATTTGACTCAATGCTACCAAGTAGGAAAAAAACTTTAGAAGAAAATATATTTCTCTTTTTCTTGGACTTTGCTGTGTGTGCCTTCTGCAAAGCAGAAGTACATTTTCATTGCGGGTCTCAAAACATCTTTATAGAAAAGATACTGAGTGCCAGACATCATGGTTAGGAGGGAGAAGAATTGTATTTTCTTAGACTAACTAGTATACTTGGGCAAAGCAGAGCAGCTTTTCAGCATTTAAGTCTTTCTTCAAACCAAAACAGAAGATCTTTTCAGTTTCTGGCTGCAGTTGCTGTGGGAACAATTTCAAATGAATATGTGATTAGAGGTGGTCAACATTTTTAATAAAGGAATGGCTTTCATTTCAAAACCAAACTTGTTTAATACATATTAAACAAAATTGGAAAAAAAAAACATTTAGTCTGGTTTGTTTCCACTTTCATTTTTCTTCTTTTGCTTAATTCTTTTAAATGGCTGAAAAATATTATTTTTTTCCTTTCCTTGAATTTATTAAAATAGGCTCTTTTTTAGAAAGGCAGAACATGTTACAAAATACTTGCATAGAAGAGTTGGTCATTTTAAACCCGTCACTTAATGCTAAATCCGCAATCTCCGGACGTGTATTGGTGATAATAATAGGTTATGTATTTAAGTATCCAATATCCAAAATGTGATCTCCACTACAGTCTCGCTCTAAAGGCATCTACATTTCATAAGTCTTCAACCTTTGTTTTACACAGTTACCTAAATGTTTAGTGGTAATCATGTGCTGATGGTCCCAAAGTAGTCTGATCTCACTAGGGCTGCATAGCTTGGTGTCTTATTTATCCTGAAATATATTTGCCATCTAGAAGTTATATGGGGGTAGCTCTGTTGAGGCTCTACAGCCGTGTGCTGCTCCCAGACAAGCTTATTCTATGCGTTCAGTTGTGTGGCTGGGCTGATGTGGAGCTAGCTGACTGACCCAGATCACACTTGCTGGAGGAATCAAGACATATAGGTGCTTTTTTTATTTAAGAGTTTGTTGTTTTTTTTATTTCTAATGCCTTCCTGATGAGCCAGCAGGGCTTTAGAAGGTAAGAGTGTTTTTTAAAAAAGATATTTTAATGTTTCATCCTCAGGAAATAATTAAATGTATAAAAAACATCTAGAAATCACACAAAGATGCAACTTGAGAGCCCTCCTGTGCCTGTATGAATACGGGCAGCATAAGCTTGAAAGCACAGAATCACAGAANACCCATTGCCCCTTGTCCTATCACTGGATGTCACAGAGAAGAGCCTGGCTCCATCCTCCTGACACTCACCCTTCACATATTTATAAACATTAATTAGGTCACCCCTCAGTCTCCTCTTTTCCAAGCTAAAGAGATCCAGCTCCCTCAGCCTTTCCTCATAAGCAGAGGTACTCCCTTGAACCAGGCTGACTTATATGCTGTTACTGCCATAGAGGTAGCCTTTACACTGTCTGAATTCTCTAAAATCCTTGATATAATTGTCTGAAGTCTGAAAATCCAGTCATCCACATGTCTTAATTTCAGGAACTGAAACTGCCACCACAAATTAGTGGGTAAAGAAACATGAGGCAACAAGGTCACGCAGGCTCAGTGTTTGACCAGTTCAGGACCCTTGGCACAGCCAGTCTGCTCTTTAGCTGGTGATGTTAAGCAATGCTTTAGACTGTAAGATTTTTGAATGAATGAATGGACATTACTGATGAACAGTTAAATTTTGGCACTGTCACACTGAGAAATGCCTCTTTGCTGAAAGCAGTTCTCTTACTGCACTGCTGCCAGTTTGTGTGGCAACAGCTCTTGCTCGTGTTAGCAAGGACTGGGGCTGAGCCCTGGGGCAAGAGAGATATGAATCCTTTACAGAGACCAAAGGATATTTTGAGACTAATGCTCAGGACGTTGCTGTGCTCATCTGTAATTTGCTGAGCTGTGGGCGAGAGGCTTGGTTTTATCACTGCAGATTGTGTTAATCAAAATGAACACCAACAAGTCTTTAGACTCCTTTCATGACAGTTAATATCTAAAAGGCTGTCTTGGAGATATATTTGCCTGTGAGTGCATTGTTGTGTTGCTGACATAAGAAATCTGCTAATTCTTGTAGAAGATTATGCCATTGTGCTCAGGAACTGCTGTTGCAATGTGCTGAAATGCAAGTAGTTACTCACGTGCCATACAATTGCGCTACAGAAATCGAAAGTGTTGATCATCTCTTCCCATCAATCCCAAGAGGAAATTTTATGGGTTAGGTTTTTTTCATGGTTTTACCTGAGGGTTGAATTAAATAACCAGCAAGCTAAGTATGCATGCCTGCTTTATGAAACAGTGGTGTTATATTACACTTCTGTGAAAATTTCACTTGGAGCCAGATCTTGAGCACAGATCCATTGATGTTAACAGATGTATCCTAATTGATACCCCTTGAAGCTCTGTTGACGAGTCATGTTTCTGCTCTGTTGGGTTTTTTTTCATAAATTTCTCTTTTTGCTTTAGCCTAAACATATAAACACAATAAATACATCTGTGCATGATTTCTGTATTGTAACTGGAAGCAAATTCTTAGACCTGAAATCCATTTCTTCTCTATTCATCCTTGCATATCTTCCCATTGACTAGGGAATTTTCATTTCATTTGGTTCCTACTGCAGTCAAACTGAATCATTCTAACTACTCCTTTGCATTTGGAGTGTCTGGTAATACCGAGCAGTCTTGCAGGGTATAGAGAATGGCAGGTGGAATGACAATTACTGGTCTGATACTGCACGCTTTGGGCATATACATCAAAGCATAATTTGGATCTCTTCCTTTCACTCATTTTGAGTGATTTTCATTCTTTTAAAAAGCAATTCTTTGTGTTTCAGTAATATGGACTTCACATTACTTCCATTCATCCCGTATTGGTTTTGAAAAAACATGGTAAAGAAGTATTGCTGTTCGCATTTAACAGAGGGGAAAATGAAGCACAGAATAAATTGGTTTGAGGAAATAGAGAGTAGTCTTTGCAGCAGTGGCTATCATACAGCATTTATCCCATGAACCTCAGTTATAAATAGGTGATGCCATCCCTTCCCAATGAGAGGTGAAGAACAGCTGGCGCTATTTCACAAGGCCTGTAAGAGAAGTTGAGGGAGAAAGAAGGCAATAAGAAAAGTACTTATTGAGCATGCAACGATTTGAATGAAGGACTGAAACTCTTTCAGGTCAAATTAGGCAGAATGGCCACTAAAAACATCTTTATCACTGACGTAATTTCAGTTATTCCTTCAGAATATCATACATTTCAAAAGTGCTTCAGTTTCTATGACAATGTGAAGCTAATCACGTTTAAAAAAAGTGATTGCAGAGAAGTTAGTGCAGAATTAAGGGCTATCAAGCCAATTGTGCCACTACTCTTTCAGTGAAATGTGTGTAGAGAAAGAGAGAGGGATGGGATGCAAGTTTCTTTCTTTTCAATGCATAGAAACCTGTTCAAGCTGTCGTGAGGTTAAATGAATGTAATGTCACATCTGAAATTCACAAGCATAGATAGACTCACTGGGAAGGATTGTAATCAGCATGCAGAGGGTATAAAAGCTTTAAAAAGCTGTGTCTGGCTACAGCCCTCCTGAAGCTCTATTTCAGGTGGCAGTTCTCAAATACCAATGAATTTCTTGGTCTAGCAGAGTAAGCACTGAGTCAGGGGAGCTCGAGTTCAGAGTTATTGTCTTGGATTAGTCACTTCATGTTTTGTCTGAAGTGCTGATGTTATTAATAGCATGAAATAATGATATTTAAATTACTATAATCAGAACTGTTGATTGTACTTGATTGGAAAATAGCTATTCTGGTTGCTTTTCTTGAAGAAAAATTTGATTTGTTTCCACAAAGATCACAAAAGTCACATTTTGCTCAAACTTCAAGTGTTTAGATTAAAAGTGGGTCTCTCTGCTCCCCTGGGATTGCTGTTCAGGGCTATATTTCTTGTCCTGTGCTATAGTCAGGGCTCACTAACGAGGCAATAGGGAAAGACACCTATTTTAGTTATTTCCATTGCATTTCTGACCATGACTGCTGGGCTGTGCGTATTACCAAAAGGAAGTACAAGGGATTACTGGGAACAGAAGATGTATAGAGGGTTAAAAACCAAGCTGACCAAAGTACAAGAATCCTTACTATATAAATGTTTTTGCAAGCAGTATAAAACTCTGAACTTGATAAAATAAAACAAAAGGCCTACTGCTACTACCAAGATCAAAAGTTACCTAGAAGACAACATGAAAAGGAAAAATCAAGCTTTTATTTAGGCTTAACTGTTAGACAATTTGAGAAAACAGGTTGTCCCATGTCAGTTCCTTCCCTTGATCCATAATGTTTCGGGTGGTGTGAAGAAGGCAGGTGGACAGAGAGGAGGGAGCCCATCTCTGGGGCTGTTTGGAGATCCCCACTGTGCTACATCCCCACATCACTGTTCAGCTCCTTCCAGTGAAGAGTGAAACAGGGAGAGGGCACTGTGAGATGTGCCTGCCATGACCTGCGTCCTGGGCTGCCCAAGGACTCTGCCTGTATTGTCCCTCTTCACATCCTGTCCCTTCCCTGCACTGTTCCTTGGGTGCAGCATCCATCTCCTCCTGACTTCTGCTAGGGAAAGATGGAAAGAAAAAAAAAGAGAAAGAAAAAGAAAGAGAAATAAAGAGTAAAAGAAAGAAAAAGAAAGGGAAAGAGGAAGGGAAGGAGGAAGAAAGAAAGAAGGATGAAAGGAAGGAGAAGGAAAAACAGAAGAAAAAGAGGAGAAGAAAAAAAAAAAGGACAAGGAGAATTAAAAAAAAAAAGGAGGAGGAGAGGGGAAAAAAAGAGAAAAAGACCAGGTATCTTTAGCAACAGCACAACTAGAAAGGCAGAAAATGCAGTTCTCTGTGTAGTGCTCCCCTAGTCAGAGATTTACCAGATCTGAACAAGAACTGAGCGTTTCTGTTATTCTTTGTCCACTCTCATTTTGCCTGTTGGGAAGCAAAATCATCTTCAAAGAGCAGCAGCAATTCCAGTTCCTCTCTTTTTTTTTTTCCCCAAACAGACACCTAAAAACTTTAACATCATTAAAAAAACTGCTAAATAAATGTCTTTTTAATTTAAAAGACTTCCTCTCTCCGGATGAAGGGAAGGAGGTAAACAGCATTGTTAAACTGAATTTCACTTTGTCTTTCTCTTCTCAAATACTTTAAGAGTTTTCCTCTTCTTCTTTATGTCTTTAAGATAGGGTTAAAAATATTTAATTGAAAGTTGTTGCTATGCTGCTCATACCAAGGTGTCTGCATTCACTCCTCTGAACCTTGGTTAGTGCTTGTACATGTTTACAGCTTTGTCTCTCTGTGTCTATTTTCTCTGTCTAAATTAGCATAGTGCAGCAAAGCTGGTAGACAACCTGTGCTTGTTTTTGCCTTGAGAAGATGCAGAATAAATGCAATGTGAAAGAAAGGTCCACAGGCCTTTTTTTAACAGTTCTCAAGTGCTTTTGTAGACTCAGAATGTGTATGTGCAGAGACAGACATGAGAGATGCTGTATTTGGCAATGTTTGCAAATCAGAGGACAAATTATTTAGGTTTTATTTTAATAGTTTTACAGAACATTGCAACTGATTGTGCAGTCTTTGCCAGCTGACATCACAAAGAGGTGTTCCTGAATTATATTATCATTGGAGCTTTGTAGAGGGAAAGAAAAACCAACAAAATAAAACAACTCTTTGTATGAATCTGATCTGTGCCACAGCTCCTTGCTGTGATCTTCCTTTTTTTAATATTGGTTTAATTTTTTGTGATGCAGACATCACAGGGACATTTAGCTATCAGACACAGAGGAGAGGAGAAGGTCCAAGGAACTCACAGCCCTTCTCAGACCTTGCACCTGAGCCCTGGCCAGAGGCTAGACGCTGAGCTCCAAGTCCAGTCTTTGCACCAGGGAGCTGGCCAGGCTGCTGAGCTCCACTGACATGGGTGGCCTTTCCCTCTGGATACTCTGTCCTTGCATAGACACTGTGGCACTCAGGTCCTCCCAAGGACATAGTGTAAGACTGGTGGCTTTTCTGAACACACCATCCGGTCAGGGCTCAAATTAGCATTGTTATACTCTAGCAGAATTAAAGAGAGAAGTCAACTTGTGTAATTAAACTGCAGGCTGTATCGTTTAACTCTAGCAAATACCTTCTATTAAAACTTTAATCTCAGAGTGAAGGACGTTTCAATCCAAAGGTGCTAGTTTTTCTGCTTGAAAGATTCCATTTTTTTCTGTGAGATGAGCTGAACTACACTAATACATGAGTGAACACACACACAACGGGCCGCAAGAGCTTGTGTTTCTAATGACTACACATCTTCTTCTTTGTAGTTCTCTACTATTCCTCCATTTGTGAGCCAACGGCAGTATGAGTCATTTTGTTAGTAAGTATGATCGGTTGGTTTAGGTCATATATTTGTAATCCTCCCTCCTGAGGCAAATCTGATACCCTGGAAAAATACAACTCACAAAGTCAGTGTTGTGTCCCCAATGGTACCATAACTTAGTGCCAAGGGAAAAACAAGGACTGGGCAAGCAGGTATCCTCCTTTCCCAGTTTGTGGCTATTTTAGCTCTCTTACATTTGGATTATATTCAGTGGGTTTCTCTTTCATCTAGTTCTCCACCCATGTACCTGTGTAACTTCAGCACTCACAGCATCCTTTGGTAATGAGTTTCCACAGGTCTATTTGCTAAGAACACAACATTTTGTTTGTTTTGTACAAATGGGAGTTTGCATAGGACGTGAATAGTAGTGTGCCAAGCTGCTTCAAAGTCAGTCTTTCCTGCAGTCTGTCCAGCTCCAGCTCTAGAGCCTCATTCCTCCTCAGAGCATATGGGTGCCAAAGGAAGAGGTCTGAATATGAATCTTAGCACCACATGGCATCACTCAAGAGTTTACGCATTTACTCTTAGCTGTCTTATTTCTAAGCTGTCGGTGCTACTGTACTATAGCTGTCTATGCTAATTGAAAAGAGGAGTAAAAATTTCCCTTCTTTATAATAAATAATATGAAAATGTCACTTTGAAAAATACCTTCTAGCAGCTTGGTGAGTGACAGTACAAGTTTTATCTCAACATAGTGTGTTTTTGTACAGTGCTTATCACCACAATGTCTGAACCTCTCACAATGCATCATCACAATTGCTTTCCAGGGAAAGATTATCTTTCCTTTATGGAAAGAGAGCTGAGGCATTCAAGGTCTGGTCTAGCACCCAGGAAAGCTGATGAAAAACTTGTTTGCTAAAGGTCAAACAAGGAGTCTCTGGCAGAGCTGAGAACACAGTAGCAGCTCAGTATTTTAACCTCTGGACAATTTTCTCTCTCTCTTTCATTATCTTTACAGTTTTTTGAGTGTTTTCACTTGTCAGAATTCACTCACTCATCTGCATCATTAAGGTGATGTATTATTAAAAGATTTTGGCACCTGTCATATATTTTTTGCTTAATATTTGCAATCAGTTAAAAAGTGAAGTTTCCAAAATGATAGACCAGTGGGGGAGGAGCATTGATAAAATTTCATTTTCTCCGGGAATCTAAAAGTATTGGCAACATCAGACTGTTATATTCTTTTCTTGAAGTAGATTTAGGAGGGTAAGCTACTGTATTTTGCTACTACTTACACATCCTAAATTTGTTAATGATTTTCTTCAGTGATAATCCACTAACAATTTGTTTTCTGTGGCAGCAGACCATGCAAAACTGTCATATAGTAGCTGTCCCTTCATTCTTATTTTACCTCTTATTTTGATTTTGCAAATAACAGAAAATGGTATATTCTCATAGCTCTACTTTTGGTTTATTTTCTCTACAGGGAAATGGACTTATTTTTTCTAGGAAACTGAATAAGATGTAATTTTTAAAGTATCATGATCTTCCCCCAAAATAGCCTACAACATTAATGTGAATTTATTTTGTTTTCCCAATTCAACTCCATTACTGAATTTATATTCAGTGAAAAGTTTTCAGTAGCACAGGCATTTTTCTGTATTCCTTTTAAAAACTAGATACAGTTCCAGAAGAGGGCAAATTATGTGGGATATGAGCAAGGATGATAGATTCCTGGATGGATATTGCTAAAACAGACATGAGAAATGCTCAGAAATTGCTATCAACAATAGCAATCACAGAAAGAGAGGTCATAACTCTCAGTAGGACAGCTCTTGCTGTTAAATTTTGCTGTGGATTTAGATAACACTATCCATGTATTTGCAAACAAGTAGAAGAGTGGAAGAGAAGTAATTTAACCAAAAATGCATTTTTGGCTAACTGCTAGTTAGTTGGTTCAGAGTTAATCCTGAACAAAAACAGTCACAATGAAAAAAATCAGTGTTTACCAAGAATTGCTGCCTTCTGAAATGTGATAGACCACAGCTGTCGCCTAAGATTTAGTAGTGAAACAAAGACCCTGATTCAGGATTTCCTAATGACATCGGGAGGCTTGTCATTCAGTTCAGAGAATTTTGCATCTAGTCGTCAGTTATTTTTTTGAAACACATTTTGTCAGCCAGTCTGAAGTGCCTGGAACAGTAAGGTCTCCTCACTGCTGCCACTGTTCTTGGAGCGATGCTATCCCCTGCATTTATACCACTCAGCCATGGCAACTGCCAGCAACTGAAACACAACGTTTTCCTGTCTTTTTTAGTCTCATAGTAAATTATTGCTGAATTCTTTGGCCATTAAATCATGCAGGCCACTACAGATATTTACTGTTAAAATGCAAAACTGAATTTGCTAATCAATCAACTGCATAAAAGCTTCAAACAGAGCAATTAAATTGTTCAGATGAAACTATTACAAAATCTATTACAGCAGGAAGCTCATTTCAGTATTTCAATTCATGTAATTAAGTGGCTAATTCAATGAGTTTTGAGTTATTTACAAACACTGATCTGAGAACTGAATCTCCAGGTCAAAATTTTTTATTTCTGTCATTCTTTACTTCTTCCAGGTCCCCAAATCACAAACTTCTCTTAGAAGTAAGTCTCAATTAGCTTTGACACAGACTACTAAGTCTTGCATGCATTATTTTTCTGTTTACTCCATATAGGCTTAAGTTCCTGAGCTGAACAATCAAGAGTTTTTCTGATTTACTCTACAACTAAAAGCTTTTTTTTTTTCTTCTCTTGTTCTAAGGTCCCCATAAAATTGGTCATGGCTGAAATGGAGTGGCATTTAACAGCAAGCCATCCTTGGAGGATCAAATGTGAACAGTGACGAACTTGCAGATGAACAGGCCCCCAAATGCAAATGTTGGCATCCTGTACTACGATTTCTAAATATTCCCCCCTTAGCACTAATATGTTGATAACAGAAGTTCTGTCCTCTGCCGGGTCAGCTTGGGCTGAGACTGTGTTCATTTAACTCAGGTCAAGAGTGTGGCAGATTTGGGTGGTGTATCTAGCAGTTACTTTAAAGAATATAAACCACAATGCAAATACCAGCTTTTGGTGTATAAATAACCGATAAGGCTTTGGGGGATAAGAGCACTATTTCTAACCTTCCTTTTATTGCATGCTAGCTTTCTTTTGCAGATTAAAAAAAGAAAAAATCAAATACCTAAAATACTTGTAAGTGCTGTTGAGCTACTCCCATGCACACTGTAAATAAATTGTTTAGCTGATGACTCGATCTAATACTAGACCTTTTCACCATGTTTGTTGTTGGCTCTGGTGTAACACAGCTCCCGAAACTGTAATATAATAGGACTAGCCCAAGGGCAAATTTGCCGTAACATGGAGCCAACTTATTACAGTAATCATCTATCTGAGAACGAGCGTAGGTGCTTATGGAACCCGTGGACCGTTGCTAACATTGCTCAAGCAGTAAACCAAGCAATTGAATCTCAGCATGCTAAATGTGTAAAATAATTTTAAAAGAGTTGGAGTTTTGTAATTATTGAGATTATGTAGTGGAACTAGTTAGACAATTTTCTAACCATAGTTTGTATTCTATAGGATATTCTTCTATTTCAATTACTTTTTTGTCTTGAATTTTGAAATACCACGCAAAAAAATATTGAATGTTGCCTCAGTTTGATTTTCCTTGCTCCCAAAACACAAAACTCAAAGGTTTTTTTGTCAAAAAGGATTAAGAATTATGAAAATTCTTATTTAAAAGAAGTATAATTTAACTTATTTTCTGAGAAAGTTTGATTTCTAAACCTGCCAGTATTCTTCTGGAAACTTTCTGAGCAAGAGCATACTTAGAATTTCCAGTGAAATGCAGAGATATAATTCAGGACCTTTATATCTGCCACAGGCTGCTGCATATGTTTGTAGCTTGTTTTCACCCCCACCTTTTAATATATTTTTACAGAGAAAAATATTGTGAATTTTATTTCTAGGAAATAAAATATTAGTACAGAATTAATTCCAGCAAAATCTGTGTAAGGATAAATATTCTTAGAATATGGCACATTTGTCTAAATTTCAAGAACAAGTGTGATAACTAGACACCTACTATTTCAAGAAGTCTTCGTAGAAGCTGCAAGAAATACAGAAAAAATGTAATTACATCCTCCAAGGAATCCACCCCCAGAACAAAATAGCCGAGTGGTGATATTGACTCTTTGTTCTGCTTGCTATTCACACTCAATATAAACTGACTCATCAATATTTTCCCCATCTACCACATAGCTCTTACGGAACACAGATAAAGTGTAAGTGTTACTTAGATAAAAGATTACTATAGGAGGAAAGTTATTGCTAATAAAATGAAAAAGTCTATCTATCTCATTGGAAGAGGGTAATTTCGAATTACATGCAATTGAAGTTCACAAGTGGTGTTTAAACTGGATTTTTGTGGTGTGATCAAATGGAGCCTCTGTTCAAGACTCTGCTATGTATGTTACCTGTTTCTCTTTGGCAACCAGTAGCTGGACCTGAAGCATCAAAGGGCTTTGTACTCCTACACCTGAGTTCTGCAAGGGCAGTGGATTCTTCTTGTATGTCGGATTTTCAAGGTTGGTATTCTCTCCTTACCCATTTCCAATTTCTAGTTAGACACTGTATATCACATGCTCCAAAGGGATATTGTAATTCCCTCTAGGCTTTTAAACTTCAGCGAAAAGGTCCTTCAGAAAGACAGAATACGTTTTCTGCAATAGGGAGAGTGAAATCCTGGTCTCATGGGAATCAGTGATAAAGCTTTTGCTGATTTTGAAAGCATTACAATTTTCTCTACAGCTTAACAGTGCTTTCTTTTGTTGTAAATACTGAAGGATCTTCAATGACAGCTGAATTTGAATTATCTCTAAAAGATGACAGTACCAGCAGAATATGCCAGGTTCCCTCCTTCCTCCTAAGCTAGGAGAACAAGTCAACAGCATCACAGCTGCATTGCTCGGAAGGAGTCAAGGAGCAAAACTGTTCTATACATCTAATGTAATTCAAGAGATAAAATTTTCCATGATGCCTAGCTTATGTCAGAGTCAAAATCCCCATATTAGTGTTTCTGAGCACTGTCATGACTACACCAGCTGGCTACAGCTAGCATGCATGAGAAGAAAACCATTAAAAAACTGTAAAAAAACATGAAGATACATAACAATAGTATGAAAAGGGTAAGATTTTAAAAGGGAGAATCAATAGGAGAATAACATATTTTTTGTAATTACTTTTCAGCTTCCATTTATGCACCTTAGCTGAAAGCCAAAGATTAGAAAATACTATCTAATCCAGGCAAGTCTTACAGATTTAAGAAGACATGGAAAGACATAAAAGTTGTGTCCGTGTGCACTAAAAACCTAGTTACCTGAGAGTTAAATACTCCATCGGTTGCCTTTGTTGATTTTAGCAGCAATGTGTGATTCAGGCAAAGCAATCTATGCTATCTTTAATGCTGATCCCAACAAAATATTAAAAATAGAAAAATACTTCCCAGTCATTAACCTTTTTGGAAAAAGCTTAAACTTTTCTTTGGAGCTGAATTTCAAAGTGGCACAATGTAACTGAACAGAGGACAATAATGAATGTATGGTAACTTGGGAAATTAGAATAATTCCTTCTCAGGCACACAGTTAAGAAAGTGTTGTTAATATTGGCTTACAGTGACAGTGTAATGTCAGAATAAAACATTAGTGTTCAAATCCAAGATGCCTGGCTTTGCAGAGGCATTCCCCCCAGTTGCCGGAGCAGCATGGGGGAGCAGGGGCTGGGGAAGGAGGCTCCTCCAGCCCAGCCAGCATCTCTGCTGGTGAGGGCCAGCATCCGTGCTGGTGAGGACCAGCATCAGCCCACATGGGAGAGGAGGAGCTCAGAAACCCTGTATCTCTTCTGGGCTTTGGTTCCCTTGCCCTCCTGGACTGCAGTCCCTGAATTGTAATTTTCTAAGGGTCAGCTCATTTTTTTCACTTCAAACCATAGCCTGAAGGGAAGACACATACTACCTTTCATTAAATAGCATTCACTCAGTAAGTTCAACACCTCCCGTAGACTCAGGCACAGACATTTTCATGCCTCAGGAGAGTGAACTCTAACCACCAGACTGCTGGAAGAGGTAAAACAGGGGCATGCTCCACATCTTATTCCATGCAGTGCTGCTGTGTGCAAAAGGAATAGATTATTTCTGCAGCTATAGGTGAAAGGGTTTGGTTTTATTCCTACCCTATTAGCTTTTTCCTGTTGTTTACCTCTCAGCATTTATGTGCAAAATCCACTGCATACTGCTAGAGTTGTGTACTTGTGTGCTTGCTGGTGAGCCTCCTTTTACGAGCTGCCATACTGTGTTCGGAAACAAGGATCTTTAATGCTTCATCCCGAAGTGCAAGTCAGAATCCTGAATGACACATTGAAATTATCTGGTCATGCACTTGAACCTTCAGTGTCCACTGGGGCACTGGCAGTGCCCAGGAATCTTTCCTCTTTGTGGATTACTTTCCATCTGGATGTCCCAGCTTTGATAAAACTGTATGATAAAGCAAGATGAAAAGGTGCAATAGCTCTTCAGAAAAAGAGACAAAATTAGAGAAACTCAGGTGCTGAATACTTGCATAAAATATAAGACTGTAGGAACTTAATCTGAACATGGGTATATTTAAAAGACTATCAATACTTACCCATTAAACCTCACAAAATCACCATGAAGGAAGATTAGAAAACTGGGATCTTCAGTTCCCTACCTGCTGAATCCAGACATTGTTTAAAAGAGTATGAGACCAAAAAATTCCACACCCCTGCTTTACTTAGGGCCTGATAACATCAGCCAGCACAGTGCTTGTTAGACCCAAGCTGGGTGCCTGGTCCTTTCTCTGAGCTGCCTGAGCAGCCACTTCTCCCTGAGCAGAAGGCACAGCAACAGCCCGACCATATGGTTAAGCGTCTGCTGATTACTCACAGGAAAATTGTTCCAAATCACTATCTATCAACTCTTCATTTTCACAAGACACAGAGCTGTTGTACCTTATTGCGCAGTTTGTGGGATTTTGCAAGTGTAGTTTTGTTGTTACATCTTCTGCCCTTGGGAGGGACCCAGGGCTGTACTCTTGCCTGTGGTTTTCCTTTCCCATCAGTATAATTTTTATAAGCTGGAATGTTTTTCTGTTACAGAGTACCAAAGACCCATGGCATATGTGGTCTGGGAATTGCTGGCTTTTGTAAAAGGCTTTTTTGGGCTTTTTGGGACCAGACGCTGACTATTGAAATAATACATGATCCTAAGCAAATAAAAGAAAAAGTGGGAACACCCAGTCTTCACAAAAAAAAAATGGAATCGAAGATGAGCAATCCCCATTTCTTTTCTGCTTTTAATATTCAAAACTAATGCGCACCCATGAGATTTCTGAAGTGATCCATCCCCAGTGCATAACCCGAGCAATGACTGCTTTCAACAGGCTTCTTGCAGACTCTGATTGCCTCAGGATCACAGGGACACATGGGATCTCATTCAGGGTCTGTAGCACCGGACTGCAAGTCAGCCTGGACAGGTCTTTCTAGCGCGCAGTTGAGACCTTTCCTTTTCCCTTTCTTCTGAGGTGAAGGTGGTTCTTCCCTTTCAACAACTCAGTGATTGGAGAACTCACACAAAGAGAGGAGGAATACTTGTTCAGTACTCTCCTCTGCCTGAGGACAGTCTAATCCCAGATAAAAGGAAAGGCCATTAACCACAGGCAAAGAAAAGTTCTCTACAGGTGCCTTTGATAGGACTATCAAGGAAGCCCCGTCACTGAGTATGATAAATTTAATTTGGACTTTCAGTCTGGTTTTTGCAGGCTCTTATACCAATCCTCCTTTCTCTGGCACTCTCTTCCATAACTGTTTGTCCATAACAATTTCTTACTAATATTTTTGTGTGTAAATCACTAGTTCTGTCAAGAAGCCAGAAAATCAGGATTCCTTTTTTGTTTTGAGCTGGTAGAAGCTTTTCAAGAGAGCATTTTCTGTGAGACAATGAAGATTTGCAGAAATCTGCAGATTCCAAAGGAATATCCTGGTTTCCATGAAATGTGGAGGAGAGCCTTTCCTGCCAGCCTGTTCCCCACCTACCCTAGTCCTGGCAGTCCATAGGTGTCAGCTTTCCTGCCCTCCAGTTTTGGAGGCACCAGAAGCCCCTGTTTGGGAGTGCTTTGATTGTTTCAAAGTGAGCAAATGCACCTTCTGGTCCCGAAATAGTGTTTTTAGAAAAATATCTTCGTGGGAGCTGCTGATTGCTAATCATACAGTGCCTCATTCACACTCACATGCTTCCTCAGCAAGTCTGGAACTCTTGGCTCTGTTGCAGAGATCTCTGTTCCCAGGAGCTGTATTTCCCCTTATTTCCCTTTATTTCTCCTTGGGAAGTAGCAAGGGATGAGATGTGCTTTACTGGAGGATTCAAAACATTTTCTGACACCAGAGGGACAGCAAAAAATCTGATCTCTGAAAGCAAATATGACCCATGAGGAACCAACTGTTCTATCCGCTCCTCAAGAATCTGCCTTGTCCTGACCTGTCAGACTGACTTTCACCCCGGATCTCTCTCTGCCCTTGCTTCTCATGCTTTTCCTCTCCTTCTCACTTGCTCATCCCTGGGCTCCTTCACCTGTGCTGCCTCCCCCTGCCTGAACTCTGCCAGCAGTCCCAGGCTTCCTGTCTTGCCCATCTCTTGGCTGTGTCCAGCCCTAATCTCCAGCCCGGATTCCTCATGTAATCCCAGACTGTAGCCTTTTTCTGTGGTTTTCCCTTTCTCTTTTCCCATACTCAGCTTTTCTACCAGGGTCATTTTCAGTTCCTGTTCTGCTTCACCACTACAAACTTTGTTCCTTCTCTTCCACAGGTTCCAGCTCTCTTGGTTCACAAACAAAATGCAACTACTTTAAGCGAACCACTTAGGAAAGGAGGTTTTGATATTGTACACTATTTTGGTTTTAGGTTTTTTAGCATTTCACTGAATTTGATGCAACACACTAGTGGATCATGTCATGGAGAGGAACAAGCTCTCTGTGACCTGTGTCTCTTCTGCCCAGACTGCTGGTGGTAAATAGGTTTTAATTGGGTACAAAATCTGTCACAGGAATTGGATAAACTGGGATCCTGAGAGCTGCTTGTGGCTGAGGCTGTGGACAACTTGACTTTGATTTTACCTGATTCTTTAGACAGCATGAACTTGGCATTATGCTTAGGTGCCATGTGTGTTTGGACTGTGCCTTTGCAGAGAAGCCCAAACTTTGGGTTCTGATGATTTCTTGGTATCAGCTTGCAACTGTGAAGTGGGGACCAGAAGGTGAGAAAGGTGATAGAGATGAAGGCAGAAAAACTGAGTAAAGAAAAATACTGTTCTCTATCTTCATTCTCAGAAAGGGGGGAATGGAGAAAGCTAAAATTCTCTTAAAAATATATAAACTTGAGCCATATACCAGGCTTGGATAGAACATTAATCAGTGAATGGTTAAAATTAGAGAAATAATTAAGCTGTGGAAAATACAAAGTGGTAGGCAAGGGACCAATACCTACTTCCAGTGTAAATCATGTTTGTCTATGCATCTGTTCATGTTTAGTAGTAACCAAAAGACTTTTTCATTATAAGCCACCTTTCCTGTAGATGGATTGTGGGGAGGGACTCAATTCTGTGCTTTTCTGGCAGACACTGATGGCTATTTAACAAGGTTAATATCCGTCATGATAATTGCCATCAATATGTCGGAAGAAAACATTTTGAAGTATTTCCATTCAGCAGCTTTCACCTTTTACCTTGAAAGTAAAAGAAAATACTTCATCTGACACTGCTTTTATGTTGCTGCTTTGATCTTCCAGTGGAAATGGATCTATAATAGCACTAGTCGCTTCCCCTGCATACTTTACATTGAAGAGAACTTTTCAGGTAACAAGATTTCTTGATAAAAGAACAAGGGACATAGTGCTCCTTACTTTGGGCCCACTGCACACTCCTCTCTTTCCTCTACTTTTTGTTGTTGATGGACTACCTTACAGGGTGGCTGAATGCTGTTCACTTGCCAATTTGTTTTTGCAGCAAATGGAATGAATTTTCTTACCCTTATGTGCCCCATCTTCCACTGATGTACACTTAGAGAATCATAGTATCATAGAATGGTTGGGGTTGGAAAGGACCTTAAAGATCATCAAGTTCCAACCCCCCTGCCATGGGCAGGGACACCCTCCACTAGACCAGGTTGCTCAAAGCCTCATCCAGCCTGGCCTTGAACACCTCCAGGGATGGGGCATCCACAACCTCCCTGGGCAACCTGTTCCAGTGTCTCACCACCCTCACAGTGAAAAATTTATTCCTAATGTCTAATCTAAATCTACCCTCTTTCAGCTTAAAGCCATTACCCCTCATCCTATCTCTACACTCCCTGATCAAGAGTCCTTCCCCATCTTTCCTGTAGGTCCTCCTTTAAGTACTTCTGTTGTTTTGGCAAAATAAAATGCTGCATGAGGGTTAATGAAGAGATCTTGCCATTTGCATTTTGCATTAAAAAAACATTTTCCTTCTCACCCTACCCACTATGCCAAATTCCTCATGCAAGACAAGGGATCATTCAACATAATTGTGGTTTGAATAATGTAATTCAAAAGGAAGTCTCATTTGTAATATGTCTTAAAACCAGGGGACAGATGTTTTTAAATGTGCTTTCATAAAATGGTTTTACTCTCCTAATAAAATGTTTGTCATCTAAGAAAGAGCATAGTGAAAGACAAAAACCAAAGCATGCAGACATTAAGATTTGTTGGAGCAAATAATTTTCTTCGAACCAATGTGGAAAAAAAATGCCTGAAATACATCAAAGCTAACCATGAAATGGAACTCCTCTCTTTAAAAAGATGGAACTGGAAAGTGTTGCAATTTCTCAGGATCCTGAATTACAGTTTGAACACTTTCATATGAATACTGGTTAGAGATCAATAGCTTTCTGTCCTGTAGCTGATCCTGAGAGCAAGTAACATAGATGTGGAACTTGAACAGCATGTATTTACAGCTTTTAAAAATTTTACGTTGAGTGTACTGTATGCTTTGTGGTCTTCTTTGCAGTCCTCTATATAATGGTATCTTGTTTGGTTTCATAGCTTTTTTCCCCCCTAGTTGAAGATTTCTAAGATGGTCATGTTAATCTGGAAATCTTCAGGGACTGGGAAAAAAGAGAGAAATGTTTCTTTGGACTGTCTGACCACTCTATTAGAAGGATATATTTTAAGTTCCCTGGGCTGTGGAAAGTTTCAAACTTAAGTTTTCAGCTTTCTAGATTAATTTTCTCAGTGTTAAGCTGTCACAGGTATCGCTGGTCCAGGTGTATACTACCTCTAAGACAGCTGTCGATCTGAGCTAGGTGGAGGCCCCATTGCCTCAAGAGAAGCAGGACTTCTAGACGTACCCCAGCGCTTAGTACATTTTACTGGTGAGCTCTATGTGTCTGACACAACTGCTCAGGGTCCTGAAGTGCCTGTGAGGTCTCCCTGGGAACCACCCTGAGGTCTCCCTGGGAAGTAAAAGAAAAGAGTAGGCACTAAGCACACAGTTCTGGATTTCCCTGGACTCTGTGGTTCAGGCATCTAAATTTACAACACTTGAGTATTTTAGCCACTTCAAGTCCCTTATAAGAGCTACCTCATAATTCTGGATCCAGAAGATCCAGCTAAACCTGGGTCCAGCAAGGACTGCCAAAGAAGTGACTTCATATCTCTATGTCAGAAATGGGTTCCATTATGGTTAAAGAAGATCTTTCTTTGAAGTACAAAGACTTACTGTCACTAAATCTAATAAAAAGTTCATTTTACTTAAAGATAAGACTTGGTGGGAAGCAGCAGTGCTCATTCTTGAGAGAGGAGGAGGAGCTTTGACACATGGGCATTGAAAGTAGGCAGAAATGGAGAGGTGCAGAACAGAAGTGTGCAAAAAGCTTCAGAAAATTCTGACGGAAACAGACGGAACTTTATCTGTCTGTAATAGCTCATGAGAGTGTGAGAGAAAGCCCCTGATGTGCAAGCTTGCTGCAAAAAACCCTTTCCCTGTTAATATGGTACATCCAGGTAAAAATAAGCTATGGCTGGAGCAACAAAAATGTATTTAAATGTTTGTTCTATGCCTAACCTTGCCTTGTTCTGTGAAGGAAAGCACCCTTATTCAGGAAGACACGGGATTTAGCAACAAAACATTATCAGATTCCAAATATTGGGCAAGAGTGTTTGTATGTCTCCTAGAAATACTACCTTCTCTCCAGCCTACTCTAAATTCATGTCTATCTTTTCTGGCAGGAAATCTGCAGATCTCAAATCCCTGGAGAGAAAGCACAAAAGATTTTATTTTTGAACACACTTGCAGATGTGGCTGCATTATATTTAAGCACATTATTTAGCTTGGATGATTGAGGCTTCTGCCACCCATTGACAGGAAAAATCTGGTTTTTATGCTGCAAATGTTTTTCTATGCATGTTTTCCTATCCATGTTTTGACTTATCACTTGTGAAGGGATATACATTCCAAAGCTATTGGTGAATATGAGGCAGATGAACTAAGAAGTCTCTCTCACAGGCAACCCTTTTAATTATAGATTAATATGTATAGGCCACATAATGAGCATATCACAGTGTAAAAGATCACAGGGATGGCTGCATTATTTCTGTGGAAGGAGTTTTGTAATACATGTCTTCAAGAAAAATACAAACATATTTTCAGCGGGTAATACATTTTAAATCTCATGACATTCATTTCTGAACTTACTTAAACATTTGATGGGAAATGAGAAAAGTTTTTATTTGAAGTGTGCTAAATGGAAAAAGTTTAATTTTTTATTCTCAGCTAGAGCAAATAAAGTAAATACAGCTTTTTCTTCAAAGAGAAAAATACAGTCAATTAATCTGTTCCTACATATGTGTGCTCTTCAGAAAAAGCAGAGATATGTCCCTGGTATAGATACTGGCTCAGTAAACCAAAAATTTTTGTCCTACCAATAAGGCATGGCAGTACAACAGAGTGGAAGGTGAAAATCAGTATTGACACAGTCAAAGCTGAAAGGAGCAAGCTCAGGGAGCTGTATGCATTGCTGTAGTACAAATATGCTAAAACTATGCAATAAAATAGCCCAGTGCTTTGTTGTGTATGTAGCTGCTCAATGCATACTGACACTAAAAAAAAAAAATAATCTTTAACTCCTTAAAAAAACCTTTCCCCGAGACCCTGCAGTGCCATGAAACCGGATAGTATCAAACACCAGCAAGTTTATGTATCTTAAAAATGATAATGCAGCCTCATATCAATAACTTATAGTCCTGGTGGGGCAATTAGAAACGATCAGCACAGTTCACAGACAAGTTTTTCCAGAGAGGGACAGCACGGTGGCTTGAAGACATAGAGAGCTTCATTTGTGTGGAAAGATTGAAAACCTTGTGAAGGGAAAACACAGGAGGGTGTTTGTGTTGTGTGTTGCCAGGGGAATGTTTGTGTATTTAAAGAGAGACAAATAACAGTGAGGATAATATGAAGCAATGAAGGGTCCAGAAAAGGCTAGTTGTGTGGTCCTATTCATCTTTAAAACAGAAAAAAAAAAGTGGAATAAAATTAAAGAATGATAATATGAAATTGTATTATTTTTAAAAAATATAGTTCACATAGTTTGACCTATAGGATTCAATGTCACTAGTAAAAGCTTTAGCGGACACTTTAAGAAAACAATGAGAAGAAGGTAATGAAAGTTACTATAATGAGAGCACACTATCAGTTACGTGTATTTAGGGGTATTTGTCTGCCGAGATTGAGTGATTACAGCTTTCATTTGCAAAAAAAAGCTATGTTGTTTATTCAAATAGTTGTGCCTATAAGATGGCCAAAAACATATTTCAGAAATCTCTTTAAAATGCATGTTGCTTTGCTGGTTGTCTCTCTCTATTTAGTGTTCTTTCTTTTTTATTAGCGGTTCAATATTAATGTGTGCCTCTCCGAAAAAAATGTAAAAGTAAGCCTGGTACTGCAGTAAGAGGAATGCTGGCTACAAGAAAACCCTCTGAAACACTCTGACCAGTGGACTTGGTGGGGTTTCAGCAGGCTCTAAGCATTTCCAGGATCTTTAACTCCTGAAGTTTGTGACACACCTTAACAGTAAGAGTGTAGGTGGAAAACTGGGTCTTTTGTGACGGGTCCATGGGTGAGAGAAGGAGGTGGGGATGTGTGTCTGGGGGTGGCGTTTGGCAGGACTTTGGGAGGGCAAGGATTGATCTGTGTCAGTCAAATGGTGTTCAGTGGGGATGGATTTCTGTGCTGCACTGTTCACATGTGGATGTTTGTAATCCACAGCCCAGTGGAGCGAATGCCCCTGCCAGACCACGGGAAAAGAAGAGTTTATGGAGAACTGTGCTGGTTCTTGTAAGGGGGTGAAGAAGCAACAAGCCAGCTGTGATGATAGCTCTCATCCTCTTTGCATACTTTTTAATTTCAGCTCTTCACAACCCTCTTTGGCTTGATTCTGCAGTTGCAGAGATCTTCTGCACAGTGAAACCAGCCTCTTGCGCTCTAGATGGCCTGAGCTGGACAGAGGAGAAGGAAGGCACTGATGACAGCTACCAGTGTCACTGCAGCCAGCTCTGCCTCCACTCTGCTCCCTCGCTCGCTGTTTTCCCTACTCTCCAAGATTATATAGCCTGAGCTCTCAAATATAAATGGAAAATTTATGGCCTTAAAGGAGATGTTGCATATAGTTTAATGCATGAAAAAAATCCATAAATCTGCATTATATGCTTGCTCATTACATTTATAAGCTGATTTCACCGTTACCTACTTCCCTGAATACTTTCTCCAGTTTATGTCTGGCTTGAAGTTTTAAAGATCAAACTGTAAATTCCTTCCAGTAGTGTCTGACTTGCTTACCTTAATGTGTGGATATAGCATTCATCATGGTAGGACTGAAAAAGCATTCTCTCATTACTAATTAACCACACTGAAATTGCCTCAATATCACACTGAAATTGCTTCAATATCTTAGCACAGTGACTGGAGAATATTATCCTCACTATAGAATTGTATAGAAAAGTTATAACTACTAATTAAATTGTATAGAACTCTTCCAAGAGGGATTTTTCAAGCAGAAAGAATCACTGTAGGAAAATTCTAGGGATGTAGTATAGCACACATCAAAACAGTGAAGGGTGAGATTCGAAGATTTCTCAAAAGAGCTAGTTCCAACATATTTTTGCCCATGAAAGTGTCTACGACTAAATCTAATTCCCTTCAAAGGGCACTGATTTTACATAATTCTTTATTCATGGGCATACATTTTAGATAGACTTGATTGTTCTCAGTGGTATTTCTCTTAATGTGTGGTGAAAGCTACAGAGGTTTTGATATGCTTACTTTGTTGTTTATAACAGACTTAAAGAAAATCCCAAACAATGAACAACAAAGCTCTCCACCTTATATCATAATTTTGAGTCTCTGGGAGGACTCATGAGGACTGTTTGGCTATTTTGTAAAAAAATGGTTTAATTGATTAGATATATTCTTCCTTCCCAATTAAAAATGACAAAAAAAGGGAGTTTGTGACTATGAGCCAAGTTCACTGATGTATAGAGCATAGCTGATATCAGTCATTATTAAGGTCCTGATTGTACTATGTTTTTTCTCACAAACATGATTATAGCGAGCTAATTTGCATTGCTAAATGAATGCTAAAAATATCAAAACATTTTTCCCTGATGGCCAGAGAGTAGTTGATCCAACCATTAAAATACAGATAAACAGGAGCAACTACTCTGATGGAAGCTAAGATGATTAAGCACAATATTGGTAACAAATTAATTATTCAGCTACTAGTATGCTCTCCAGAAGAACTTCAGAGCTCCTGTTTAAAAATCCCAAAGAATATAATGGAGGTTTTGGTGTGGCACCAGAAGGATCTATAAAAGGTTTATATTATTCCTCATTCAAAATTTACCACAGGGCTTGTTGGCAGCATGTGCTGAGGGACGGAACTGCAACTGCTGTGTAGGAAAAAAATAATTTCTGCTTTTCCTAGCAGGGCTGATGACTTTGGGTCCAGCAGCTGCTATAACTTATTGTTCCTTCTGCGGTACAAGAGAGCAGAGCCTGAGCAGCCCAGCACTGCAGACAGGTGGGGTCGTGCCTTTGCTCGCTTCTTGTTCAGAGCCTGGGCTAGATATAGAAATAACGGGGATTATTTGCAGGACAGTGGTTTGTTCCAGGTCTCCTCTTGAGGCAAGTGCTAGAGGAGTGGAGGTTCCAGAGGATACCTGTGGTTTTTTAATTAAACACACTTTGAATATCTGCTTGCTTTCCAGCTCCCACCAAAACTGTAAATGTACCTATCCAAAACCTCTAAGCTTCTCTGATGTTGGCAGGCCCCTTTTCTCACAGCAGAAGTGTTGGCATAGCTACCCAACCGGAACACAGAAAAATGCTCTGGGTCTTATTCAGCCAACCATAGTTCCTCATACATCCCAATACACCAATATTTAGCTTTAGTTTAAACTGTCAGAAATCCGTTTGAAATTGTGATCACATATTTCTGCAAGCAGAAAACAGCTAAATGAATGGAACGGATGGACGGATTGTGCCTAGTATTTCCTCTATTATGTACTTTTGAATAGTGTGCCAAGACCTACAACCAACCCCCCACCCCCACAAATCTACAGGAAAAACTTATGGAAATATTTCCTTAATAATTTTTGTCAAGACTACAGATGAAAGCAGCCATTTGCATTTTTTGACAGTTGGTAATTAAACATTTACAGTACGGTGCCAGTATTTAATACACAATGTAGAATGAGCAAATTGAACAGAAGGTAAATCTGGCAGAGTTTAACGTGGAGTGATGTTGTGGGAATGTGCGTGTGTGATCAGAACTGCAACACTGCAAAGTGGCATTGCAATAAAATGTTTTAGCAGCAAACTGTTTTTCCAGCTGTGTAAGGCTTCCTTCCCTTTCCCCTGGAACAGAAATGTGAAATAAATATTTTACCCTTGAAATGCCTTGGAGAAACCAGATGAGGCTTTGGGAGTTAAGATCACCGGCTGCTCTTGCAAGGCAATAAAACTGTATAGAACAAATAAGTCCCAAGAAGTTTCTTTTGGTTTTATGACTGCTCCACTTTGTTTTTCCCCTCCATGTCACTGTGATTTTGTAAAAACCTTCCATGTCTTATTTAGGTTGCCTTCCTTGTTTTCATTTTCTTCTGGACAGCAAGGCAGTATTCATTGCAAGAGTCTGTTTTTGTGTAATTTCTCAGCCCTCTAATGTAGCTTTTGCATGTAAATATAGAAACTGCTTAAACAGGTCCTTCTCTGCTCCTGCTAAAATGATCAGAAATGTTCCAATTTTTTTTCATAAGAATTACACTGCATCTCAACAAATTGTCTGTGCCATCACAAACAAGATTCATCTGACTAAAGGTCAGTGCACAATTTGCAGGTCTGCATCTGAGCTGTGTACACTGACGTTACACTCCACAGAGGCAGAGCTACAGAGAGAACCATCTGTTAAAAAAGGATAATCAAGACAGAGCAAGAGCACCACATCCTAAAAGCACTTTTTTTTTTCTTTCCTCCCTCTTTGTTTTTGAGCCTAGCTCTGGCTACCTCAGCTGCAGATGTGTACTTTTTTCTTACGTCTAATGTTAGGGGAGACAAGTCTTAACCAAGCACTTCTCAGGTTTATTCCCAGGCTGTGTGACTTTCCTTGTAGTCCTTGTTCTGCCCTCACAAAGCACATACTATACAAAATGAGCTGCCTTCTCCTTCTTCTTCTTCTGCACTGTTATCAGGGCCTCTCATGACAGGCCAGTTCCTTACAGATATGTTGGCCAAAAGCAAAGATGAACTGAGAGTATATTTGGTTTCTGCAGTGTAGCTGAGGGTATTGTCTGGCCTGTGTAATCAGTAGACAAATATAATTACATGCAGCAAGGCTTCAGCCTGCAGTCAGTAGAAGTGCCATGGACTCTGGATAAAGCTGGTTGGTGACATGATTATTTTCTTTTTGCAAGCAGTAGAGCAGTTTGAGAAATGACCATGTGGCAACAAGTGTGAAATTAAAGTGTTTGAGTGAGCTTGCATTCCTGCGCAAAATTCTGTGCAAACATATTTCAGTAGATGTCATCTACTGAATAATCAGGCTTCTCTCAAAAAACAGGTTAGTAAGGCATTGGCAAAGACACCCAGCAGCTAGCCAGATCAGACTGCGAATGTTTGGTAGAATCCTGCTGCTAATTAAATTCCCTCTGCAGGAAGCTTCCCCATTTTTTTTAATACAGTTATTGATGAAATTCTTATATGCTAAGGGCTGTGGATCAGGACTTTTCATTCTATAAAAGCAGGCTTCTTGATGGCTGTACGTAAATTAGCAGGAGCGCAGCCTGCTAATTTAAATCCGTGCCCAAATTAAGCAAGTAGACCAACACCATGCTCGTGACAGATGTAAGATCTTTACCTTACTACATTTGTAAACTGCTCTGGTTTTGATAGGAACACCATATCATTTCATGAGTGATAAAAATCTGTATTTTGTGAAAAATTTATGACAAATATTACATATAATGTGAAAACAAATTTAAAAATAGATTCAATTACAAAGAACTTTGTTTTGTAAGAGATAGAATGGAAACAATACAGTAAAAATATATTATTACAAATAAAATGTTTTTCACTTTCAAAAGCCTAACTTATTTGTCTTAAGAAGTTGAAATAAAATTTGCTTATGGATGGTAACCCTTAAAAATAAAAGCACAGTAGGACAGAATAAGCATGCATTTATTATCAAAATGTGGATGTACAAGTTGTAAAATACCATAAATGTCTGGAATTGTGGATGACATTGAAGAAAAAAAAAAGGCTTTCATATCAGCAATACTTTGGTAAAGTATATTTCTTTCTATTCAAGATGGTTCTCATCCAGAATAGATCCATGAAAACAAAGACACATGTAACTTCTTCACATTTTATAACACTTAACTATGGATCTGAGCAAATTCCTAATGTTTTTAGCTCTCCTTACTAAGCTGCTTTTCAACTCTGGCTCAGTCAGCCTGTTGTCACAAATAAAAAGGTCTTTCTTTGTCATGATTATCATACACTACTGATGATACTGACGAAGGTCTGATCCTGCATCCACTAATGTCACTAGCAAAACTCTGACTTGGCCAGTGCCACATCTACCACAAAGCAGAATACATGAAGTTAAAGAACAATGTGAATACATTCACGCTGCAAGTTTTCCAATGGGCTTCAGATATTTAAATGAAATGATTCAGCGTTTGGCCTGTTTGACACTACATTAATGTATTTACATCATATAAATCTGTTATAAACTCAACAGCAGGTGCTCTGAAACAGCTGTGTCCAGCAGTTTCACAAAATTCCAAACTGGACCACTTTAATTAATGGAGACAGAGAGGGTAACATGAAGCCTTCAAGATAAAGCTGGCCCCAATATAACTTTTGTCTCTTGCAAGTAGCCAGAAACGTGGCAATGTTTGAGAGGCTGCCTAATGAATTGTTTCAAGTTTTCTTCCAGGATTTTGAAAAGGAAAGTCACACTTACTTATAAAACTGTATTTTGTTGCTGGCAGTCATTTTTCCAGTGGCAGAGTCAAAAGAAGAGCAGAGACATAGGTGGAAAGTCTCAGCCGGTGTGCTCTGTGGGTTTGTCCTTGTCTGGGGAACCTGCTTTTGGAGGAGTCAGATGTCCTCGGGCCCAAGGGGTGAAGATGAAGGCATGCACAGGAGAACCTTTCCTCGCCCTGCCGGGGTGAGGCGTGCATGGGGCCATGGCTCACTAGCTACTGCAACCTCTCGTGCAGCCATGTCCCAGTAAATTGTTGTTACGTCCATCTTGGAGTTTCTCTTGGCTCTGAAGGGATGCTCTGCTGTCCATGATGGAAGTCTGTCCACTTTGATCCTGCTGTCTTCTTAATCTGCCAAAGGTTAAAACCACAGATACAGCTATAGTGTGCAGATAACTGTGTCAGAATGACAGCTGTTGCCTGTCCTGTGGATAGCCACACACACCTGTGTATAAACCATTCACTCTCTATTAATTCCTTGAGCTTTATAGCTTCATTTCTTCTAAACACTGATGATTGCTTCCTCCTAAATATGTGCAGCTGGGTCTTGGTCAAATATTGCTCCCATGAAAGCTTGTTATAAATAGGCAGCAGAGGAGAGTGCTTTCTCTGGGTGTAGCCCCTCTGCTCAGACTGTAACTTGACAAAACCTACAGGTAGCTCAAGGCTGATGAGAGTTATTGACAGGGCACACAATAGTAGTGAGCAGCTGCTCCGCTCTGCTGTCCTACAAAATTATCAGTAACCACCACCAGTACAAGAAAAAAAAAAAAAAAGAGATGAAAGTATGTTCAGTATTCTGCTTGTTACTGCTTCCTGTGTTGTTAAAGCCTCCCAGGTCATTTCAAGGAGCAACGACAAAATCTCATGTTGTTTAAAGACTACAAAGTCATCTTCTTTTGACATCATTTTCTAGACAACAGCAACAGGCCCAGCAGCATCTGCAGTCCCCACCAATTATTTTATCACCAAGCTTCTCAGCATTTCTATTCAACACTGGTGTCAACTTCTGTGATTGTACATTCATGTGATATTCAGTTTTTCACCCAAACACAACTTTCAAGAAGGGTGTAAAGATTAATGGGGAAGCTATGAGGTAGAGAGCAATTTTTTTATGAAAGCATGAACAGCTGCTGTTTTGCAGGAATTTTTCTCTGACTGTTTTCTCAAAATGAGAAACAGCTGTTGATGTGTTCCCAAAAAAGGCACCAAGAGTTGGCACTAGAGACACTATGGAAGAAGCTCTTTGTCAAAGTGATTATAAGTGGTATATATGATAGACTCCAAAAAAACTTTGCAAGTAACATCAAATATGTAAGAAATACTCAATAATGGAAAAGCATGCAAAAATAAAATGTAAAGGGTCACTTTCGTAGGGTAAAATACTTCAAGGTGCCATAAAGACTATAGAGACACCATACTGAAGAATCAGAAGAGAATGTGAAAGGACATGAAATAGCTGTCATAGATAAGCAGAGGAATAAAGGAGGTTATTTAAAGTAAAAATAACGAAACACTGTCCAAATAGGTTAAATTTAGAAAAGCACAAACAGTGGCACATTAAGTAAAAACCTTTAACACAGACTGAAAAAACAGATTAAAGAAACAAATTACTAGAAGCATTTACCTTAATAGCAATTTTTTCGAGTGCACCAGAAATAGGAAGGCTACCAGTGTGTCTACAGGCCAATGGAGGACTGAGATATTAGAGGAAAGCACAAGAAATATGAGTCCCTAGCTGAAAAGCCCATGAATTATCTTCACCAACATTCATGACGAAAGAGCTTAGGGACATTCCTTTCTTTTATGAGAAATTTGTCCATCATCTCTAGTTAAACCATCAGTCAAAGAGTTTTAGAACCAGTTGTTCAAACGAAATGTTGACGAATCATAAAGACAGTGATTTTTCACCCAAGGGCTCTAAGAAAATTGAAATATGTAATTTCTGCACAGCTGAGTGGAGTGTGTAACTTACTGTTGAAACTGTCTTGGCACCAAGGAATAGAAGGCAGCAAATGTGATGGCATTTCTTTTTTTTAAATGAGGTCTTCAAAAGAGATCTGGGGGACTACCATGAGTGTAACTGAATCAGACAAAATCTTAACCATTTTAGGGTCTGAGCTATTGGCCCTTACTAGACTAAGGTGTTTGTAGGCATCAACAGAAAAGGCTACAGTGCTTGGAAACTCATGTTGCAAACTGTGGGCTGCAAATCTGTACAAACGGCTAAATAGTGGAGTGAGATAAATTTTGGGTCTACAGAGATCTGAGGAATCATTGCATTGGTTTAAGACATGCAAGTGCTTTCTCCCTGTATTTGTTTAATATTTACTCAGTTCATAAAAGGCTGAAAAAGAAGGAATTTACTGTACTTCTAAAATTAATGGGGAAATAAGAAGTCTCTCAATTACAGCATAAAGCAGGAAAACACAATTTATTTTTTTTTCAAACCACTCAGACTAGCACAAAGCCAACATATAAGGAGGACAGTGGGAAAAGGGAGAAATGAAGGCCATGCTGAGTTCAAAAGATACCGGTGACCAGCCTCAAACTTCTCAGTCTTAGATAGTTTCTATTGTTGATTTCCATTTATTTTCTTTTATCCTGCCCCTACTCCCCAGGTCTATTATTGAGCCATAATTAGATTATTTGGGTTTGGAAGTGTTAAAGAAGTAGATTGTTTTAGCAGTGCTTCATTGTATTCCCTTTTCAGACATTTTCTGTTTCCTTACCTAGATTCACTACCCATATTTGAAAACTATCAAAGTAAACAATAAGTTATTAACCTGATTATGTAGTAAAATTTTAACTGTTATTTCAGTGTTTAATAATTTATCAATCATTTTGTTCACGGATTAAAATTATGTTAAGGACTTCACTATAAGGGACTATAATGGGAATGCTAACACCTGCTTGCCGGTGTTGTTGTGGCTGGGGAACTGGACTAAGAATCAGGAGATGATTCTGTTTCTACCTCTGTCACCCTTTGGGCAAATTACAGCCCTTTTCTGTGCCTCAGCTTCTCTCTTGACAAATAAGGACAATGTAGGCATGTAAAGCTGAGGGGGAATTATCTTTGTCCAGAAATCTTACGTGGTTTGGAGCTAGTCATAAATCTGAGCTGGGTAAATTGTGGCTAAGAAACAGAAACAAAAAGAACACTGAAGCCATGCCTGTACAGATGAAATCTTGTGTTCTTATCAAACTCCCGCCCGCAGGAGATTTTTCTGGATAAACTGGTAACAGAGTATGTACTTGCAGCTCTCAATTAGGCACAGGATTCAACGAACAGGAACGTGCAGAGCAATGTGGGAATTTGCTTGTAGCTGCACATCAGAGGTTGAGGCAACAGCTTCTGAGAATGATGGAAGCTGAGTTTTGTGCCTCTAAGTACTGCTCTGTACCTCATAGACCTGAATGAAATGGGGAATAGAGTCTGGTGTCTGTGAGGATTAAGAAAAGAAGGTGGCATATATAATGAAGCAAAATGTAATTATACTGCATATGCAATTGTGCATATGTGCATTATTGAATGTATAAAAATACAAAAGTAAAGAGAGCACACTGGCTAAAAACTAGCAGGGAAAATATAATGCTGAAATAAAAAAGACTGCTACAGCTATGGCAGGCCAGAATGAAAATCACAAACAGCAAACTTGGGAACCACCAGGGAAGAGCTTACAGCTCAACTTTGTTTACTAGATGAAGAAAAATACTGAAAATTTGTCTTTAGGGTGCTTAGTAGGATAACTTCCATGAAAAGTTGCAGATTCAACATGACAGTCAAAATTTCAGATTTGCTAAGAGACAAAGGCTTCCTTCCAAACCACACTGAAATTTCAGAGAAAAAAAAAAAAAAAGGTAATTGGCCTGTATTTCAGTATAGCTTCAAACTACAAATAGGTTCAGGTCAACACCTAAACAAGTCTCATCACAGCAGCTGTGTGTGAACAAAAAATCTCTTCAGTTAAAATATTGGATGGTTTAAGTAGTGAAATCTATCTCTTGTTGGTGCATTCTTGATTCCTTGGTGCCAAAGCTGGAGCTCTTTTCCATCGGATGTTCTCAGCTTTTCAAAAACATGGGTACCTCAACACGGCTCCTGTAATCATGACAAAATAAATGCAGTGTGGGCCATTCTGTCTAAAAATGGCAAGAGTGCAATAAATCATTTGTAAGAAACTGCTTTTAGTGAATGACTTATCTTGCCTTTAAGCTGATGCAGCTACAAGCTGTGATAACTTGATAAAGGCTCAGGGAGAATGAATGGCTTGATGGGGACTTAGTTGGGGATCTAACCCAGATGGCTGTTCCTTTGCTGAGTGCTATTGCCTGAGAATAAATGGTAAAATGGCCAGCTGCAGATGAAAAAATGTTTTTAAGGTTCTTACTATCTTGATACTCAGATATTATAACAAAGTTTCTGCAGTGTTTATTTCCAGTGCTAGATCTTGAATCAGATATTTGTCAGTGGAAGGGCACTCAAAGGACAGAGAAAAATTGTTGGTCCATATATAGCATACACATATCTCACGGTACAGATATATAGCAATACATATATACAGTAATATAGACCAGTGGCATCAGGTTTACAAAATGTATCTGCTCTGCTTCAGAGCTGTATAGAGGCTTTTACACTGCCTGTCGCTCTTGTCTGTTTTTTCCAGCCAGGCAATACATCAGTGCACGATAACACCTTTGTGCAGCTGCAGTAGTCATTGCTGGTTCTTGCCATGCTGTCAGTGAGTGCACATGCTCAGGAACCACTGTGGACAGAATTTCTACTGACAAAAAGAGAATTCGGGTCAGGCAGAACTACCACTGTTCTAGACTCTAACATGTACCAGGCCCTACAGGACTCAATTTTTATCACAGAAAATTTGCAACTGAGTTTGCCAGTGTTGCAAACTTGGTGTCCTGGGTGTGGAGGAAAAAAAATGGTCTGAGTGGGCAGTGGAATTTACTTTCCCATTTCTAGATTTAGCATTTTACCTTGGCCTATTGATATTTCAAACACTTTGCTGGAGAAAACAGATGCTTTTGCTTTTGGTCTGCAGAAAAGATGGACATAATAAGTCAAGCTATAGTAACTGTAGTTTTAATTGCAGGAAAAAGTTCTATTAATGGAAACTTTTATATCCCTTGAAAGAAGCCCTAAAGAGTAGATAAATCTATGGAACATTTATCCTAGTTATTCTTCACTTGAGGAAGGGTGTCTGAGGTCAGAACAGACTGGGCATTTCTATGCTGTCTTTTGAAATTCATTAATCCTGGGGGACAGCTGCTTCTTCAAGATGGTGGTGGTGGTCCTTTACTACTCACCACCCCACTGCTGTCTGTCTTTATGATAACTAGGCATAATTTTACCAAATGGTGTGAAAAGTTGCTTTCTAAAGAGGTGGAGATGGTTAGTGGCTGGATGTATCCCCCATCAGAACTGGATTCCCTGCTTGGTTACACACAAAACAAAGATGAAATTTTCAACTCAAACATTTTGGTAAATTTGTTATGCTTTACAGCCTTTATTTCCACTCAAAAGGTGTAAAAAAAAGGTTTAATGGGACTTTGGAGTCTAAACGTGGCAATAAGTCTTGCTTGGTTCCTCCTTGTGGAACAACCACAGAGTATATCCCTCTGTTCTGCACATTTTGGAGTGGTTTATGCAGAGAAACTTGTTCTGAGAAAGAACAGAAGGATTTGTACTGTGAAGACTCAAAAGGATTCACACTCTCACCTCAAAGACTAGTATTGGTATTGGTAACTCGGAGTGTGATAGAAAGTTTAAACAGAAAGCTGCTGGGTAGCCTGAACTTCACATAACTGCAAAGCCACCGTGAGAAGGCATATGTTTTGGTTTACCTCTCCAATCTAAATAACGAGTCTTCAGTGGTATGTAGGTGGTAGACATGTGAAATCTGACAGTGTTGGTCATACCAGCTCATTTTCTGGATCAGCTCACCCAGCAGTCCCAAAAAGACACTGTTCCTTTAGTTTGACAGAGACTAAAATTGTTCATGGCACCCACAATGTTTCATGTTTTAGCCGGAAAAAGAGACTTACTTCTCCAAGCTCATATGAAACTTTATCTTTTGTAAAATCCCTTATTTAAGCTTTATAGGAGCTCATGTACATCAGTAAAAGTGCACACACTACAAAATCAGGGCAATTTTTTGGCAGTAATATGTAGGTCCTGCAGTGTGCGCATGTCTTTTCAAAAATAATGGGTTATATGCACATGCATCTTATATCCCACTTTGAAAACTTCCCCCATTATTTTTCTGCCATCATTTTAACATCAATTGCAGGCAGTTATTGTAGAAATATTGATAACTGAGCATGATTTCTGGGACAATAAGCAGTTTGAGTTGTCATCTGTCTGTCACTGTGGGGAATAAGAATTGAGTTTGATACATGGGCACTTAATAATTTTCTGCCTGCATTTTTAAAGGTTTTCTTATAAATTGGTTCTTTCTGTGTTCTGTTTTTGTAGAAATTGAAGAAGCTGGCAGTATTTTACAATTGTAAATGAGTGTTACTCTTTCTCTTATATCTCTATTATTCTACTTACAAGTTCTCATCTGCCAAGTTTTCATTCAACTACATTTTTTAGTGAAAATGTAAAATAAAGAAGAAGAAAGAAGTGAGCAAATCATTGTGATCAGATTATCTTTAACTGAATAAGCATATTTAGGAAGAGTATTTTTACTTTTGAAAACAAAATTTCCACCAAATATATCAGAAAGGAGTGAAAAATCCTGTATTTCTTTTCTTTTTTAAAAACTTAACAAAATAAGTTGATGAGTTAATCAGAACTTCAGGAAGTTTCCTTATTTTACACTCCATCCATAAAGAAGAAACACTAACCTTTGCTCAGTGTAAATATTGAGAAAATGTACTAACAAAAAAAAACAAATATGAAACTTCTGGATTCTCAATATCCTGTTGGCATAAGCTGCAGATCCCATCTTGCCCTTTCACGCTCAGGTTTGCTTCCCAAGGAAAGTAAGGTGCAGGGTGAGGAGCTGGAATATGACTAGGACAAGTGAATAGAGGTGTAAGTCTCTGGCCAAATTCTGTAAAATATCCCAATTTGAAAAGTACTCTGATTTCATAGCAACATACATCAGAACTAATTGATATAATAATCCTGCATAAGATTAAGTTACCTGATAACCTGAACATCTGCCAAACTATTCATCCACTTCCCATTCCTCAGCGGTACCCAGGAGGGCTCTCATTACAGGCAGTGAATAGAATTCTACGATGGAATGTCATTTCTGTATTTTAGGCAACGGCTACATTCACATCAGAAGGTAAAATGGTGCAGGGATTGATGCCTGAAAGCTGCATAGCACAAGCTGGCTTGCACCCTTACGGCTAAAATCTCTAATATTCAAACCAGAGTTGTTGTATCCCAGCTGCTTATTAGGCAGCCTTTGGTCTCTGCTAACCTCTGAAACATGGAGGGAATTGCTTCAGAGAGTGATTCTGGCCAGGGAAAAATTATGCCATGCTAACAACTGAGCAGAAAAAGAGGCAGAAAACAACAATGAAGGTGGAAAATGCAGGATAGGAAAAATAAAAAAAGGGAGTAGAAATGGAAGAAGGAGAGTTAAACATCTGAAAAATGAGGAAGGATTAAAAAGAATCCCAACTGTGGAGATCTAATTGATTAAACTAACTAATTATGTAGCTAATTAAAACTATCTCAGAAGACAGCTGTATGTAGCTAATGTTCTTTTTCATTAAAAACCTTCCTTACACCTAACAGAGGAGCAGTAACCATGGCAGAGTTACTGGGTTTTTCTTTTCTGTAGCTTGCACACAGAGTGATCTCAGCAGTGCTTTTAGGAAAACAGAAATCACTGAAAAGTGTATGAATTTGCTAAGCATTATCAATTAAACAAGGAAGGCACAATTTTGCTCTGCTCCAGAGGAGGCCTGGGGCAGACCAGGGCAGACTTAAGGACCGACGGGAGCAGACTCAGGACTCATCACTCAGCAACATCAGCGCCGAGTCACACAACTCCAAACTGAAAATCAGAGCCTGTAATCTCAGATAATTTCCCCCCGCTCTAGAGTTTGCGTAGGGAACCAGCACATACAGAGCAGTTTTAAATGAAACACATTGCTACTGTCTGTTTGCGTAATATCAGAGATGTATTTTGGGAGACCTGGGTCCAAGCAGTAACATCATCTTATCACCAGCAAGAGTGGATGTCATGAGTCTCGCTCTTCCTTGGTTATGTTCATGCTTATTATTATAGAACTTGCTTGTTCTTGGCCTCCTGTCTCCATGGCTAGCTGCACATGGCTGAAATGAGGTTGTCTCACAGGTGGTGTTTGGTGCCATAGGAGATGCCTGACACTCAGAGGGAGCAGGCAGATACAACAGCAGACCACAGGTGACCTGTGCCTGTTGGACTGGCAGCTAGGCATTTAGTTTTGCAGAAATTAACTGAGCCCACAAACTGTAGGATGGATTTTATGCCAGCTAACTGGAGACCACTGAAAGGTTAGTTCAGGCTCTCTCTACAGGAAAAATGGAGGCACTGACATAGATTAATTAGTTCCAGCCTAAATTACCTAGTGTATGTGCCACAGATCAACCTTGGGAGATGCAAGTGATTTTTAAATTGTTTAGTTTAAAGGAATATAGTATTGTTGCATCTCTAGAAAAAGAGAGATACCTTTCCTCTCTGAACCACAGATTCAAGGCCTTTCCTATCTAGCAGCTGTGTAAGCTCGTCACACACTGAACTGCTTAGCAGAGCCAATTTGCTTCTGGCTTAGAACTAATTTACACCCACACTGTTCAGGCGTGCAGAAATTGAATAGTCCCATCAGCCTGGTACATAGCACATGCTGATAAACACTGCCAAGAGCTGGGTAATGAAGTCACTGAGGAGCACAGGGGTGCAATTGCCTGTTCATCCACGCAGGCGTGCCTGTAGCACAATCAGGCTCTGGATCTGCCAGCAATGGCTTTTCTGCATGACTTGGGCTATATCTTGAAAAATACTTCGTCATCTAATTCCCATTTATTTCAGACACCTTTGAAAATCTTGCATACACCCTTTGGGGTAGGACTTGTTCTGTGTCTAAACAATATTTAACTCAGTCTGTCTTTGACCTCAAACATGTATTCTTGGTACTGACTGCTTGGATAGAAATAGTCATAATCTCAGGTCTGTTTTACTAATACACTGTGATGTATGTGTTTTGATAGCTCAATAGATTGCCATGTAATCATTCAAATAATTCTGTTTTAACTTCATTTAAATTTAAATGACTGAGGCACAGATTAAAAGTTATGCTTTATTACAGCTGAATATGAAAAGTAAAATTTTGGAGGAAGCATCCCCATGTAGCACAGATGTCTTCTTGTACCACTGACACTCATGACATTTACTCCCACCCTTTCCAAAAATCCTCAGGGAAATATGCTTACACCATGGGTAATTGATTCAGGTTGATAGTTCCTGCTGAGTAATTACTCTCAGTAAATGCCCATGAATATAATTTTCTATCAACCAGCAATTTATAATCAACCATAATGGGTTCAGGTGCACATACAGCGTGAGTGACATGTGAAATACTAGTATGTGGAAGTCAAGTGACAAATTATACTGGATGCTGTAGCATGTTGACCTGCAGTGTCTTGAGGTCTCAGGTTTACCCTGGGAATTGATAAACCAAAATGAGTGAAGAGATGAAGTAAATAAATGAAAACAGCAAATGATGTGCAGCCATTTAGGAAAATGAAACTAAACCAACCAATTAACACTAACATTAAAGCCATGTTCAGATTAGTAAAATAGGTGTCTCTTAGAAGTGGGTTATTGTCTTTCCAAGACCAGGTGCATACTAAACAATGTCTTTCTTGGTCAGCCACATTTTAAAATGTGAACTATTTTTTCTAGTTTAGACACATCTGTAGATCCACATGTACAAGAAACAGGAAAGCAGCTATGAAATTTCCTGGAAATGTATTGATTATTAGACTTTGTGGGGTCACAGGAAGAAAATTTTCTTTCCAGTTAGCCAGAAACTAGTTTAAAAACTACAGACACTTGCCCATGAATAAGGATATTTCTCAGCAGTGTGGGATGAAACTCATTCCCAGGAAAGATGCTCATTTCCTAGCCTGCCTTTAGTGTGTATCCTGAAGAATGCAGGCTCACCCTTTTGTAAGCTGTCAGCAGATAGAGAGAGAGAGATAGAGAGATAGATAGCAGGAGTTGTTTTGACATATTGTCTTCCTTTATTTTTCTGGTGAAAGTTCTGAGGTAGAGTGATCCTTTGAGTCACGTTCAAATTAAATATCTGGGGAGAAGGACAATTCTTTGCATCTAGAGTTAGATCTACTTTAAAAGTAATTCAAGTCTATTAAATCCTTCAGCATGAGCCATGCCCCACCTCGGATCAGCCCTGCTTTTCTTTTTTTGTAACCATTCCGAGTCCTATGTATCTTTTTTGAGATAAGGAAGCAAAACTGCACACAGAATGGAATATGCAGGTGTATATATATATATATATATGTATACACACAACGGCATCCTAATGTTCATTTCTCTATAGCTTTCTTTGCAATTTTGAGCATACTAACACCTTTTGGTTGTCCACTGAGCATTGTGGTAGCCACAATCTTTTCAAAATCTCTCTCCTTCATAACTGAAGCTAATTTAGAGTCTATTGTCCTATAGGTAAAGTTGAGATTATTTTCTTCCTAATATATTTGCATTCATCAGTACTGAATTTCAACTTAGAACCACAAGTATCATTATCAACTGCAGCTCTTTGCAGGCAGATTTAGTTTTGACTGCTCATGTATCATAAATGCACTTTGTCACCTCACCATTCAGCTCCCTTTCCAACTCATTTATAAATATATTCAACAGATGATACACAAAGTATCGTACACAGAATGACTGGCAATAATCATGTTTTATCATTACTGGCTTTTTTTCGGCATTGCTTCAGCAACTGGCCCCAAAATGCTTTCCTAAAACAAGATGAAGAATTCAGCCTTTGTGACTCATTCCTAATTTATGGAGACTCCTAAACAAGTGAAAATTTGTGCTAAGACATGAAGAGAGATGAAGAGAAATCATGAAGGAAATCCCCTATAGTCACTCAACAGTCAAGTCCTATTACGGAGACTTCATTTATCATAGATACAATTTTTTTCCACACAAACTATTTAAAAAAAATCTTATATAGTGCTCAGAATCATACATTTTTGATTCCTCTCCAAATTCTGAAATGCACAATGAAGATGTATTTTTCTTTTCTCTGCCTATGAATTGACTTTTGATTAGTTTTCATGAAGTGCATTTCTGTTTAGCCTTCTGTAAATAGCAAAGAATTGCTGGCCTGCAGTTCTGGGGATCTGCATCTGTTATCCTGACACTTCCAGGTCACTTCAGGACCATATCTTGTCACAGAGAATTCTCTGATACATGCATCCCCACACAAACTTTCATTCTTGAAGTTGAATGGCCATTTGGTGAAGTGATATCCAATGATACGGTTACTTCCTTGGGAAAACTTTGGCCATTCTTCATAGAAGGTTAGAAAATGAGGTTCTAGATACTTGTTAGCTGCTTTATTTCTTTTCTTTTCTTTTCTTTTCTTTTCTTTTCTTTTCTTTTCTTTTCTTTTCTTTCTATGAAACTGTGAAGGGAACACATGATTGAAACAATGGCTTTGGTATGACCACTCTTCTCAAAAAAAATATTTTGAAGGTATGCCTACAGAAAAATAACCAACTTGGACCTGCTATGCTTAAATCTTTAGGCGGCTTGGCTCACTAAGAAGAGAGTCACATTCAGACTAGTAATTCTAGGCCAGAAATAATGAGCAGAGATCAAAGGCAGAAGTGAAAGGGCTTGTGTGACCAAGCAGCAGTTATTAGTGCCCCAAAACAAGCTGGGTTTAATCATGCTCAGAAAGGCATCTTTCTAATTAGGTGAGATTGCAGGAGCAAGCTCCAAAAGCAGATATATCCATTACAAAAGGGACAAGAAAGAGATCAGTGAAGAGCAGTGCAACCACTTGAAATACTCAGAAAGAGATGGATTTAAACTGAATTAAGGTCAGCAGAAGTGGCAAGAAAAGAACAGTTGTGCTGTAGCATCATCCAAAAAGCATTCAGATATTATGAGGATTATGATAATATAAGTATCTCCAGAGACGCTAAGTGACATAAAATAACTATTAAGAAAAGTACATTCAATGAGGTATACTGAAAATCATTATGAATATTCAATTCCAATCAAACTGAAATGAAAAAGAGCACTCAGGGACTTTGGATTTGAATCTGAAAAGACAATTGAAAGGAAAGAAAAGGAGCTACAAAGAGAGAGGTGACTTGATCTTATAAAAAATGCAGAGAATATTAAATAAGCTTTTCACCTATGATATGGACAAAATCAGACAACATGATTTTAAGCATCTTAATATGTCTAAAATATGCTCCCTCAAATTTTGCTGTTTACTCTGGGAACAGAGAGCTGTCTGTATAACTACAGCTGTTAGGTACCTTTTAGGAATGAACTAGGTACAGCCAAACAGTAGGAATCATAGTAGGAAAAGAGAGGGAAATGTGCAACAGCCATCTGACTGCTTCAATTTGTGGCAGAATTTTTTAGCATGGTTGCATTGAACAAATATTGAGAAGAGAAATAAGGTGTCCCAGTAGCTTAGGAAAGGGGCAAGCCTGTTCAGATCAGTGGGGACTAGACAGCCGAATACCATAGCAATGCTATTGCAGGACATTAGTATTAAGTGAAAAAAATCCTCCAACTGGAAAGTCATTAGTAAGTTTTTTAGTTTCCACTAGAACTGTTAAAAAATTGGTATTTTGTTCATCCCTCCATCCCATTTATTAAACTAGCTCTTCAGAATTCTAACCCATTTTCACATACATTGTATATATGAAATACACATTCTATTCAGTAAAAGGTGGCTATATGATTTTACTTTCATTAGCAGGCTGATAATTTTGATGAAAAGTTTGTGAAACATCTAAATTAAGGATTTTTCTGCCTGAGGAGCAGATATTTCCTGTGTTTCCTCCTCTGTTCTTTGTTTGTTCACTTCTTTAATCTTAAAGACATCTTTCACGGAGAGGAAGAGTCTCGGGAACCATAAAGCGTGAGAAATGTGATTCCACTATGAGCAAATATTGAATCTTCTTTCTGCATTTTTGTCTGTTTCAGGTTTTAGACATTCATAAACAGATGTAGATGTAAGTGAAGATTTGTTTAGTGATACAGCACAGAAATAGCAAAATAATCTGTGCTCAGCTTTTTAATAAAGCTATGAACAGTGTGGCTTTATCTGTACAATCTTTCTTTCTCTCCCAAAGAAATTGAAAACTTAGCCTACAGCTTCTAAATAAGATCAACTTCTTGAAAAATTGCTGGCAAGTCTATAGGAATACATACTCAGATATTGCAGAACATTTAGTGCTGCATTTCTAGATCTAATAAATCATCTATCCATAGAAATAGATTTAAAACAGGAAAAAATCATTTGTCAGCAATGGAGCCAAACAAGTCCCTGAAATCACCTTCAGATCATGTTTTCCAACTAAGACCCAGTGCATGGATGGTTTTAAGATCATCAGTTTATTTAGTTTATGTGTTCAAAACTAAGTAAGAGATTTTACTCACATTCCTAAGAATAGAAAACATTTCCTGCACCACATTCAAACTTGTATTGTAAAAGAATTTTCCTATTTTATTTTACTTTTGATCAGGACAGTGTGTACCCCCCTCTTAAAGGTACTGCAAGATAATGTCAATGACATGCATCCATGTCATATCAAAAGACACACGTATTTTAATTTGTAGCTCATATCCACTGATATATTGATGTTAATAAGAAAAGCCTTCCATCTAGTGATGCTTCAGTGTTGGCAAAAATAAAATAAGACAAAATCTATTTACCGTGTAAGGGATTTCATTTTGGACGCATCATGTTTCCCTGCACAAATGAAGATGAAGGTATAAAACTACCCCTTCAGAACAGCTTAGCTGTTTTACATGGAATACAAATTATTTTCTAACCTATGAATGTTGCACATCCCTAAAGCTGCTCCCAGGCTGCTGTTCCATTATTTGGAATTGTATATGGGTGTCGCAAGAGGAAATTACACTGGCTGTGGAGGATGAGCAAGGCCCAGTTTCAGTTTTCCACAATCTTTTTATTAGAAGAAGTGGTGTACCACAGGAACGACTGTTGACTCAGATCACAGAAAGACTTTGGAACATTAAGTGTTCATTTTGCAGACATGAAAGCAGTATTCCCTTCCAATTTCACAAATTTCCCAGACTGTTTTATAGGAGAAAAACAGCAAAGAGAACTTGCCTAGCTAAATTGAAGCACAGAACTACACCTGAACTTCTCTTCTGTAACTGCCATTTTTAGTACGCTGGACAGTCTTTTGCACTAATACAAATCTTGGATACAGGAAATGGGTTTGGTTCACCTTCTGCAAAATTCTTTGTTTGATAGAGTTGTTTTCTGTCTTTTTCCACAGAGAAACTGGGAATAGTTGGTTTCCCTCCATTCCAACAGTATCAACAGAAGATGCTGTGTGGTCAGTGTGTAAGTAAAGATATACAAATCTGACTTTTGTTACCCACTGCTGATAATCACTCACTACACATTTGTCCAGGAAGTCCTGTACAGTTAAATACAATATGTAAGAAAACATCTAATATTATAGCTCCAAGTCCTCCTTTCCTAATTCCTATTTTAACAAAATACATTTGTTCTGTCATTCTGCAGTAAATGGTGTCATGTAGACCAACCCATGACCAAAAAGCCTAAAATTATCCTGGTGACACCAGGCTCAGAGCAAGGTATTAATCTGCTGGCTCTTCCTGTTTCTTTCCTCATCATTCCCTGTAACTGAAAGGATAGCGGAGGACACTGCTTGTGCTCCTGATCCCTTAACTAGTTGTCCCAAGGCCTCTTGATTGCCCTTGGACTTCTTGTTGCAACTTCATCTCTGCCTCCCTGAAGAATTAGTAATGGATAATTATCTGAGGGTTGTACCAGGGCAGGAAGTTTTCTCTCCATATGTTTAACCTGAGCACCAGGGAGGCAACAGATTTCCCCAAGTGTGCCCAGTGTGCATACTGGGCCTTTTTTTCCCTTCAGAAGAGAGCCTCCTATGACAGTGACCTGTCATTTTTTCTTTATGGAAGCAGTTTTGACGCAGGGCATAGGCTGACTGAACCTCAGTGACACCTCCAAACTAGAAGAACCATCGTCCTCATCGTTTGGTTCCACTTGCAGAGCCCTCACACCTGTTATGCAAGGTCACCTGGGAAGGTAGGGTAGTCACAGAGGAGACGTGCCTGCTGCACCAGACAGTAACTTGTCGCCATTGCCCCCTGTCCCTTAAGTCACTGTGGTCAGCCAGGCAGAGAAGGAGCTGTCCCGTACTGGCATAAGAGCAGGACATGTGGATGTTTTCTAAGAGCTAGACTATATAGGCAATTCTACTCTACGTAGAGGAACATGGAGGCAAACAAAAACATCTAGCTGTATTAGTCTGAGACTGGTTTAAAGCTCTGCTTGGGACTGGCACCTCACCTAGTGATACAAACACCCATCATTGGGTGTTGTGTTTGTAGGAACAGTTCATGTCTTTCAGCATCCACAACTGTTCCTAAGAAATTGATAGGCCATGTGGCTTTGGACATCCATGTAAACACAGCCATGTACATACAGCCTTGAGGGCATAGAAAGGTCTAAGAAACCCACCATTAATTACACCAGCATATACTGTGTAGACTCCTCTCTCCAGGATTATTACATCTGTGTTTGTCATTGCTCTTACTTTGTTCCCATTAACTTGAATTCACTTTGCACTTCAAAAAATTGACCTCTATTAACATTTTTGTCTTTGAAGAGTATTACAGAAATCTCTCCATGTCCTTCTTCAGCTCCACCACAAGTTAAACAAGAAATTATTGTGATCTGGCTTTAGACAATGCAGGATCTGCTGCAGGTCTGTACTAAATATTTTTCCTTTACCTTGTCAAAGCCAATCAAGCAATGACCAAAATACATGTTGTTTTGAATGAAGTGCACGTGTTTAATCTTTTGCTTATGTTTTACTTGTACACTATTTAAACTTCTCTTTGATCTCTCATCAGACTCTGGGAGTCCTTTAGAGCTTTTGTTGTTACTGTAGTTGTGCAATATCAAAAAAATGAAAAAGCTTCCTATGCATTGCTAAAAAAATTTTAAGAATAACACAGTAAAATCACGTCAAAAGAAATTGTTCAATATTAACTAACACACACAATGGGATTTTAAAAGTATTTTACAAAATCTGGTATTCTAGCTTATCTTTTAAAAATTGCTGCATATTGGGTTTCCTTGATATATGATTCTGAAGGAGGTGAGAGAGTCATATCTGGTGATGAACTACTTGTATGAACAACTCCTTGGAAATACAATAAATTGATATATCCATGCAATCTTTTTCTAAGCTCGTTATTACAATCCTAATCACTGATTTTTGTGGGTTAATAAAGCTCCTACAAAATTCAGGCATTCCCTAGTTCACTGATACCAGAATTGATGCAGAGAATTCCACTAAGATCCTTCTGAAAACTTTTTATTACCTGACTTGATCTGTCTTTTCTTGTTTGTGGCACTTACATAAACATAGAGCTCTCATGCTAGAGATTGTGCAAAATAACATGAAGAATCTGTTGGACCTTCCTTTTCTTTGCAAGTCCTGGCTGTAGTTTCTGTGAGCGGTCAGTATTGGGCATAGACATGTCTCACAGATGATTGTAACAGGAAAATAGTGTTGTCCATGGCATAATTTCCTTCATGACATCATGTCAACTGTGCAAAGTTAACAATCCCTTTCCAAGTTTTAATTACAGAAGAAAGAAATTACCTGCATTGTAAGCATTAAGTAAAATAGTCACAACTTTTTAATTAATTTCTAACATTTCACAACTCCATTGGAAAGGCTTGCAAATATAATTAGGTCAGATAAAACCACTGAATATACTTGGATGAAATGCAATAATTTGACCAAAGACAGAAACAACTCCCCTGTTATGGGCTGTATCTGTTAATACAAATAGGTACATAGTGGTTCCAACTTAAACACAGTAAATGCAATGTATTAATTGAACCAGGAAGATTACTGACATCCTTGGGATTCAGACTTGTGTTTCTACAGATTCTGGCTGATGCTTACAATATTAAGCACTTGCTTCATATCTGATATAGTTTTAATATTTAGCTCTGTTGAAATAACTAATGTGAAATAAACTTTTTTTTATGGTGATGAAGTACAAATAGAGATTCCAAGTCAGAACACTGCAGTTCATATCATTAAAATTTCATGAGTTATCACTTCCCTTACTTTTGTTGCTGTGAAAAAGCAGCCTCTTTGCTTAATTGCTACCAGTTTCTCCGAAGAGTGTCAGTGACATTTACCTCACCTCTCTAAGATACTTTCACCACAAGTACTTCTGCTTGTTTTCAGACACAGAAGAACTACAACACCATCATACCAAAGACTGTAAGTGGAAGAAATCAATGGAAATCCAGCCTTTTAGCCCCTGCTGCTGTGATTATTAGTCACTTTTCCTTACACTGGGAGAAAAAAAAATAGTTTTCAAATTAATTTCAGTAGTGAATGCTAAACAGGCATTAAGAAATGCACTTACTTCTCTCTGTTGAATATGATGAATTCTTTCCTAACGGTTTCCAAGCACTGCTGCAGGTGTACGTTCTTTAAAAAAGAGCATTAATAAGTTGATTAAAAAAGATGGAAAATCATAGACAAAACCACAACATAAACGATACTGAACAAAAAGGCTTATGAATGAATAAAATCAAAAAGTGTTTTGAAGACTCTTCAAAAATGGGCTGTGCTAGCACAATCAATCTTTCTTTCTTTTGGAAGAAGTTCCCCACAAAGAATTCCTGAGGATTTTTGCATTTGTTACCTCTGAGAAGAAAAGTTTGCATGAGCGTTCAAAATCATTAGCAATAGCAACAAATTTTATAAAATCTCACTGAAATGAAAATTCAAGTCTGGAAAAATGGTTATTTCTTAATCTTCTCAGAAGTTTCAACCATTTATACAATGGGTCTTTCTATGTGGGACACATTACTCAGAACTGCAAGAAACAGCTTTAAAACTTTTATAAATAACAAGCTTTTCACTGCATACTTTTCATTTTTGGTACTAGCAGTGGATAAATACTCTTTATAACTCTCTGTCCTTGTGTGGGAAGCGTATTTGCCAACTGGCAACACTTTTTCATACGTTAATCGAGCATCTTAAAAATAATTGCAACTTAAACATGCTATTACTATTTGGCTGAAATAAGTGGTTGTTTTCATTTTGCTTTGCAGATGGTTTATACTATATGTGAAATGAAAGACACAGAGGTTGAGTCTGTTTTCAGAGATGATACAACTGAACTTAACTGAGTTTGTCTGTTAAAGAGTGTAAATGAAATATCACTGATTGCAGACACGGTCGCCAGCTTACCAGTGGGCAGGTTTCCTTAGCTCCATCTTTGGATTTGTTTTTGGCAAGTCGCTTTTTCTTTTTATGAAGAGGCTTGGACTCTAAAATCATTTCTTCCAGTTCAAATGTAGGATCACAGTTCAGTCTTCCTTTCTGGTACAAAAGGATTCAAAGTTACTCTGTGAAGCATCATTGTGGTTTTTCAGTTTGCCTGGCAAGGCACTGGTAGCATTAATAATGATCCAGCTGCCCAACCACATATGAAAAATGAAAACTGTCTTTTTAGGCCTGGAGTGATGCTTAATGTTTAAATAAGGGAGGTAAGATAAAAAATCATATTATAAAGCAGTTATGAAGAGTTAGATCCTCTTCCTATGACAACATTTAGGATGAACTCTTCCTCTCCTATTTAGGGATAAGAGCTAGGGTATGGCCAGAAAATGTATGGCTCAGCTGAACCAACAGATTTTTAAAAAGTCATGACTTGGCATCCTAATTACTGGATTAGTGTTTTGCTACTCCTGTGATCAGAATAACGTGAGTTGCTTTCTTCTCCTCATTCTGTCAAAACATTTAAAAAAAATTTGCAAACACTTTGAATTGTGTGGTGGAAGATCTTAAAAGCAGCCTGTTTTCCTCTGGGACTTCTGTGAATTCAATCACACCATTGTCACCACCAAGGTGTAAGTACTAAGGTAAGTCATATATAAATGGCAGATATAATTTAGTAAACAAAGACACTAAGCAGTAAAAAAAGTCAGAATCCACTTATATATCTTGTATGTATACTCAAAGTATAATATTAAGTATAAAGTATAATATTAGGCTCTTTGATGCATTTCCTGCATAATATTCAGTCAGATTTAGTAAAATCTATTTATTTTTTATTAATGGAGATTTATAGTTTATTTATATTTACTTATAAATAAATAATTCTTTATGTTTGATCAATATCGGTTCCTTTCTTGAGCATGTACAATTTTGATTTGTTTGAGCACTTGAAAAATATCACTTTAATTCCAGAGCTTTAAAAATGAAAGAAAATTACATTTAAATAATTTCTTGTCTCTTTATCAAACATTTAACAATACAAAAAAACCCTACTAACATTTTATGACTCCAAGCTGAGTATAAAGAAACTAGCTAAACAGTAAAGAAACACATGTACTAGTTAAGTAAAAATTATGTTTACGGAATCAAACTACACAGGGAGTAACTAAATGGTGGGACATTCCTGCCACAGGATTCCCACATGCTCTCTTACCTGCAGAAGGCAGGCAAGCTCTTGACAGTAACAGCAAGCTGTCAAAAAGTCTTAAAACTCTCCTATAAGACTCTCCCCAGATCACAGTGTATGCTGGCCCCAATTCACCCGCTGAAATACAATAAATATTTCAGGCCTCAAGCCTGAAATGCAATAAATATTTTTTCGTGTGGCCCCAGTTAATCAGTGAAGGTTTACTGGTGCAACAGAGATAAAAGTTATTGGAAAATGCTTGGCCAAACTTGGTCTCATGAAACAGTAAAGTTTACTGTAAAAAGAAGTGTTGTGCTAGAAAAGATGCTTTGAATCTCACCTTCAGTGTTTTTTTCATCTTTACTTACAGTTGCATAAAAAAAGAATATAAACAAACCTTGGTGTGCTTAAAATGTATTGTTTGGAGAAGAATTATGGTGCAATATGACTGAACAAAGTGGAGAAGCATGTTAACACTACAGTCATGGTTTTTTATTCACAGCCCTCAAATTCATTTAACTTACAAATGATCAAAATGGAAATACGCATAAAATACCAACAAATGGGAACCACAGTAAAAAAGAAATGAATGGATTCCCTCACAGAAAGTTTTAGTGTAGGAAACTGTCACAAAGGAAATAGGTCAATCTTTGGAACAGTACTTCTTAAGTGAAAAAGGAACAGCACACTGGGATCCTACAAAGTTTTGCAAATGTTATTCAGATGCCTAACTTTCACAGCAGCAACAGTCTTGTCTTCTTGGTATTTTTGGCTCAGAGTTAACTCTGACAATTATTTGCTCTAACAGATGAAGTGCAAAGTCTGGAAAAATTTTTGTTTTGAAAGGGAACAAAAAGTGAAACAAGGTTAATTATTTTTTGTTGTGATCTAATGAAATGGGCCAAATTTCCCCTTAGCTGTGACAGACCAAATGAAAGCAAAATCCAAAGTAATGCTTCTGGGAGAAGAAAATCACTGAAGAGCAATAAATGCAAGCGTAAACAAGTAAAACAGCAGTGATAATTAAAGCCAGAATTTGCAAACACTTTTCACCTGGAATATCGACTTACATTAGGAACAAAGCCTGGGGTCACAGATTTCTCTAGAACAGCATCCCAGTTGACATCAGCTAGGTATGGAGAGCTTTGGATGTCTGCAAGGCTTGAAAGACGGCACTCTGGGTCCTTAGTGAGGAGCTGTGATCAAGTACAAGGCATTTTCTAAGGGACTGGATGCCATATAAAAGAGTAAATGTACCACACGCATAAATTGTGTGAGACTAGTTTGAGTAAGAGAATGGCTAAGGAATTTTCTAACAGGTCCTAGAAGTCCCAGTCCAAAAAAGAAAAATAATAACTCATAGCATATGAGTATCATTTAATTGCCACCAGATGGCTGTTGCAGGCATAAAATGTATAAATATATTAGCAGCAAAAGTCTGTTTACAAATACATAGGAGTCTAAGTGACACAAAACATCAGTTCAATGTCACCCAACAATTTGTATTTTGTCTTTAATTTATTGAAAGATATAGTTACACTCTGCATCCTGGCAACAATTAAAATTAACCACCTCATTGCTCCATCTATCAAAAAAAGACTCCTCATTGCTGCAAAAGAAATTGATCTTCTATTGGTCTGTTCACACATTTACAAATATTTCCTGCTTAAATATCAGTACTGATGATCTGAAATACCCAAAAGAGACAGATGATGGCCAGAAACTTAAACCAAACAAAAACCTGGGATTTTAGGAAGGCAGCGAGTTCCAGGATCATGATGCATTCAGAAAGAACCCTGTCTTGTAGCTTAGTGACATTTACAGCAAAGTGGCTTGACTTTTGTTTTTGCAACTATAGCAACACGGGACAGGGAGAGATACAGCCCTTTTCATTTCTAAGCTCCCTGGCTGGAAACTGTGGCAGAAATTCAGAGGTCAGAGTGGTCCTTCCTTTCCCACATGGACAACCAGGGCTGGAGAGAATGGGGCCAGGGCACAGAGTGGGAATTATTGATGTCCAAATTTTTACTATCACTAGCAAACCAGTTTTAAAATAAACAAAAAGATTATATTTCTATTTATTTGAGGCTGTGAAAAGCCTGAGTCTGAGTCTAAGCCTAAGAACATTTCAGCTTCTCAAGAGAAAATAATGCACCACTCACATTCAGAAAAGTCTAGGAATAAGCACTGCTTTCTTATCTTTGAAATTTTGACCACCTGATGTGTGGGCTTGTCTGATGCCTCTGCATTGTTGGAGGAAGTTCTGGAAGAGGAGAGAAGAGAGGGCAGAAGGTGATTGTGCTTCCTTACCTTTTTCAGTAGCGCTATCATGCCCTTGCACCATGCAGATGAGTAGTGAACTCTTTCTATCTTGAACATGTTGAGTACTTCATCAATGGGGGTGGCTGAATGAATTTCATAGGGCCTCTGGGATAAAGTTAAATCAACACCAAGTCAGCAAGAATGGATAAGAGAGTGCAGACAATTCACATTTTCCTGAGCTCTGTATTGTGTATGCTGGAAATATCAAAAGCACCAAAACATCTTATAACAATTTTGAGGCTAATCCTTCTTTGCATGTGTGCTTTTCTTTGGTTATAATAAATGTAATTACTCATTGATGCGTTTCCTCTGCAAATTTTTCTCTCATGAAAAGAAGTAGCAGTTCAAATAGGATGGCTGAATAATTTTGTTCCTGGGGCATTCTTTGTGAAATGTGGATTATTCACTATTTTTTACTGTTCTTCTGATCTAAACTGACAAAATGGAAAAGTGGTGGCTGAAGGGAGCTTTGTCATCCTGATTTTACTGACTAGTAGACAGAGAAATTAAAAAATGCCTACAAAAATCTGTGTAAGAACCACAGTAAAAGAAAAAAAAAAAAAAGACTAGAAATCCCAGTCCTTCTCCTTTGCACTTTTTGAAATCTACAATTAACTCATTACATGGAGCTATGGATTATATGGACCTGCTGTCCTGTGTTTGCAGTCCCTAAACTGTTCTATAGGTGAAGAGAAACCCCAGGCTTCACAGACCTTTGTTCATTAAGATTACTGTGATTTGTCTTTTATTAAATCATAGAATCATAGAATTATTAAGGTTGGAAAAGACCTCAAAGATCATCAAGTCCATTTGTCAACCCGACACCACCTGACCCACTAAACCATGTCCCGAAGCACGACATCTACATGTAGCATTTGGAAATGCAACTATTATGTATGAATTTATATTCTTATTAATTATTGTGCACATATTTTTAAAGACTTGTATTTGTGAAGCAAATTGTTAGAATGATGCTCTACGCTGATGTATTTTTTCAGACAAGGACAGAGTGTAGATTGCTTGTGAATTAAGTTGTACCCAGCAGGTGACAAACGTGATGCATGATATGTTGCATGGTCTGCAGCCAAATGCCACCATCATAGCAGCAATGTGCAAACCAGTGTGTATAATTCATGCACAACATAGAGTTACCTTCTAATCCAATATCCTCAACAGCAAAGGGCACACATCACAGAATCACACAATGTTAGGGATTGGAAGGGACCTCGAAAGATCATCTAGTCCAATCCCCCTGCCGGAGCAGGAACACCTAGATCAGATCGCACAGGAACGCATCCAGGCGGGCTTTGAATGTCTCCAGAGAAGGAGACTCCACAACCTCTCTGGGCAGCCTGTTCCAGTGCTCTGTCACCCTCACTGTAAANCCAGAACTGGACACAGTATTCCAGATGAGGTCTCCCCAGGGCAGAGTAGAGGGGGAGGAGAACCTCTCTTGACCTACTGACCACCCCCGTTCTGATACACCCCAGGATGCCATTGGCCTTCTTGGCCATGAGGGCACAGTGATGGCTCATGGTCTTCCTGCTGTTCACCACATGCATTGCCTTCGCTAAGAACTGAATCATCCCTTGAATTTTGCTGGAGTGCACTGGTACAAGATTATAATTTAAGAATATTTCTGGGGGTTAGTTATCTAATCCAATAGTGAGTTAGAGCCACTCTTCGTAAAGGCCCAGAAAATATTCTTGTTTTGAGAAGATTCATGCACACATTTAACTTTGAACATGGGTATGAAATGAAGTCCATTCCAAGGCATTGGAATGTTCTAAAAATAAATCCAAGGATTGCTTAAATCATTTTGCTTTGATTCACATTCAGTTAGACTCTTGTCATTTAGTTATATCATGTCCATATGACTTCAACAGGACCTAAATGCATGCTCTGAATACCTTATTTTCTTGAATCTGGTTCAAAACTCTCATTTGAAATAATCTGTCATATGCTTTTCCTTCTGCCATAAAACAGCTATTAAAAGTGAAAGGTTAACATTCTGTCTGTTGTCAAGAAGTAACCTGCTGCTGATTTAGACTTGATATAACAATGTGACCAACACAATCATTGAGCCAGAATTTACACCCATTGTTGGAAATGGTGATTTATCTTTAAAAATAACAACTTTAAGGAATAATAAATCTTTGAAAGAAGTAAAAAGTTAGAATGAAAAGAAGAAAGTTTTTCTGTTAAGGATGTTTCTTCACATGCCTTTCTCCTCACCAGAAAAGTCCTTTAAAAACTTGCTTTATTTTAAATTTTACTAGCATTATGCAGTCTTCCTTGTTTTTTTTTTTAAGATATGAAGAGATTTTAAAGATTGTTCTCAGTTAATTTGAACTACAAATACTCAAAGAAATGGCTTTTATAAGCTTGATGTTTTGAAGTCCTTCACACCCTTATCTCCTATGTTTTTCAGCTAGTCAATCTACTTGAGGGTCAGATCCCTTCTGTCTTACTTTCTGAAAAAGGAAAAATAATCTGCTTTGTTTTTGTTCATAATCTTTTACCAAAAACCATTGTAAACTGTCCACATTATCATGAAAGTTGGAGTCCAAGAATCCCACCTACTACCTCTTTCCTTCACCTTGTCTTTGTTGAGGGTATACAGAGTTATTATAATATTTTAGCAGTTGTCTCTAGCTTAGGAACACACTGATGTGTCATGGTATGTATCATTCAGTTTAATTTCATGGACTTTGGGAAAAGATTGACATTTAGTGCAAAGCTTCAGATATTTACTTTTTTTAGTTATTAGGTCTTTTATTAACAACAGGCTAGGAGAGAAATGTGCCTGCAACATACTGAGAAATGCTAGCACTACTGTGGATAGCCAAAAACTGGTCCAGACAGCTCTGTAGCAGATGCAACATCCTCCTGCAGCTACAGCCTTGTTCCCAGCAATGCATTGTCTTGGCCCCCTGGCAGTGGAGAGCAAGGTGTGAGAATAGCTGCAATACCTTGAGCACCCTGAGCCTCCTCTGAGGACTCTTCCACTGATAACAGTAGAGGAAAATAAAAAACAAAAATTCGGCTCAATAAAAAAGCAATGCATTTTTATTTAGCTCCTCTTGAATTCAGGCAGGCAGTGTCTTATGTTATGTACAGCTCAGAGTTGGAAAATGATTGAAATTTCTAATGCTCCTCACTTCAAATGGTCCTGCCTGCCTGCCTGCCTTCCCCCTGCACTAGCATGCACCATGCTCCAAATGCTGAACATCATATCTCTGGGTGGCTCGGCCTCCTCTTTCCCCAGGATTGCTGTAGCAGGAGCAGGTGGGCTGCACCAAGCGCCCACCCCTCTGCTCTGTGGCAATAGGGGTCTTCTGGGCACTGAAGTGCTGTGGGAGCATGGTGGAGCAAGGGATGCCTGCCTGTAGGTTTAGCTTGCAGCCTGGTAGGTGCAAGCTGCTTCTTTGAGCCATCTGTGCAGGGCTGCTGCAGCAGATGGAGCTTCAAAGCTCATGGTTGTTGCAGGCAACAACATGCCTCAGGTTAAGCACATTTCCTGAGTTGCTGCTACTTCTTTTGCCATCACTCCTGTCAGTTTAGGGCTTGTCTAGGCTAGAAAAATTTAGAAATAGAGTTCAGGATAAAGTACACCTTTTGCTTGTCCACACAAAGTGTGGGCTGCCAAGCCACCCTCTGGCTTGCTCAGCAGGCAAGAGTTGCTCTTCAGGAGAAAACAAGCAGCTGACTTGGTTGACTAGAGCATGGACAGATGGCAATGTTTTTATTTAAAATAAAATTTCATTCAGTCTCAGTTTTGCTTTGTCTGTAGCCAAATAGACTTATTCAGAAAAGAGTGTAGAGATGCTGGCAAATAGATACCATTCTATACAGTCCTTCATTTATTAAAGTGACTAGGTAACTTTTGTGATTAGTCTTGGGATTTCAGCTTTCCTTACACAATCATTCATTGTGCTGCTTTCTTGGAGATACTCATTGGTGAAAGGGTTGGTATATAACCAGCAGAATGTTCTTTTAATTTCTTATGTGTGCAGCTAGTACTACCATCTGTGACTTGGGTTGAGAACCTATTATGCTTCTCACTGCCAGAATTTAACTGTTCAGGTTAAAATTTTCCATCCAGGGAAGAATGTCATCTTAAAAAACTCAGTAATTTTTGACAATGATGGTAGAGAAAAAATGCAAAGTTGTCGTGTTTTTTTACAGGTTTTTATTGCTTCTCTGCTTGGAGAGCAAGGACCGAGATTTAGCATGGGAAAGATCTTTGTATCAGGAGCACGAGTTTTGCCATTTCTATGGAAATACAAAATAAATTGGCCAAGTTGTCAGTCTTTGAAAAATGTAGCTTCTGGATTGAAGTATCAATGTGCAGGCACTCTGAAATGTAGTTTTTCATCTAAAAATGGGAATAATAATTGTTCTTTATTTCTAGTTTCCTTTGTTTGCCATCCATCCTGAAACTGTGAGATCTTTAGGGGATGGATTGCCTAGCAGGACAGGGTAGCAGTACTGTGTTAGTGTCATATGACAACAAATATTTCTTCCTTAAAAACAGCATATGGCAATGCAATAAAATCCTCTTTCCAAATAGGAATTAAAAATTAAAAAAAAAACCCCAAACAACAGCTACTTTAGATATGTCATTATCCCGAAGTAGTATCTAAATTACTGTTTTCCTTAGGGAATAGTAAATATTGAAGCAACCAACTTCAATCCTTTGAACCAAAATGGAAAAGAATTTTCCACTATCTTCTGTGATATTTGACCATGCTCAGGAAGATTTTTCATTATGCTTATTCACATAGTTGACTAGATAAGTAACAAGTGCACTGGAAGATAAATATTTTCTGTAGTTTGGCCAAGTATCTTAGGATATTATATTAGCTCTTTTAAGGTATCAGCCAAGAGAATAAAAAATATAATAAAGCCTGAAGTAACTCAACTTCTATTTGGAAAAAATATCATTGTTTCCAATTCAGCATTGTGGAGAAGCCACTAAAATATTAGGCCTTTCCTTGGCCAAACTTAGGCAAACTTTCATAACGTAATTGAGAGTGGGATGAGACTTTCCCAAGAATGTTTCCAGCTGGGAAAGACCCAGGACAGCATTCCTGACCTTAACCACAGCCTTGACCACTCAAAATTAATCATGAAAGGTGCACTCAGGAGCACTGCAAACTCTGGGACTTCTGTCAGTCAATATGTTAAATAACAACAAGACCCATTGTTCTTACCCAACCCCTCAGTAATTCATATGCTGTAATTCCTAGCGACCACCAGTCTACTGGGTACGAGTATCCCGGACCTCCATCCATAAAGGCCTGGAAGACTTCTGGAGCTAGAACAATAAATCAAATTTAAAAAATGCATTATATTAGGGTTAGATTATGGATCATTAATGTTGACAGCTGAAAAATGAATAAGGACGCAATTAACTGGAATTAAATACATTTGTTAAGTGCAGTATTTTCAGGATGCAGTTTCAGTGCCTTGGTTTGCTGGCAACAAGGGAGGTTCACTGGTCAGGGCTTTTCAAAAGTCAATAATTTCATATGTTAATTATTACCTGTTCCATTTAAAGTTTTATGTTTTGTGAATAAAAGTCGGTAATAGAAGGGGAATACCTGAATTGAAGCTTGGCTTGGAATACTTAGGGTAATGCAAACATCTGAAAGCAAAGCGAGTCTGTGATTGGTGGAAGTGTTGAACATGGTAAATCTCACCCTTATTCTACATTTGGAGAGAATTAATCAGATGGATTTTAAAGATATTAAACATAAGAAAATGGCAACTAAATACAAATCCCAACACTGATTGTACATTGTGAGAAACTCCTCATGACTGGAAGTAAACACACTGTCAATAAAGTAATGAATTCCATAAAAATAACCTGGGGGGAGGGGAGGGAGGGGTGGGTAAAAAGGTCTTTTCAAAACAAAGATCTAGTTGGCTAATTTCATCAAGAAAAGCATACTAAGTAATGCCACTATAGTTTCTTCAGAAAACCATATATAAATAAGAGAGGATATGAAATGAAATGAAAAGTCAGTCATGCTTTTCTAATTATTTCGCAGCAGAATCTCGGCACACTTTTTGAAAACAACACTTTCCCTGGGAATTTTCTGAACAGCACTATCAACAACCATAACATCATGCTAGATTGCAATTACCGTGTGAGCCTCTTCTGGCCATGATACTGCGTCTAACGTACCACATTACCACCCGATTACTATTGCATCACTTTCTAATGGGCATCCTACAATGAATAATGTAATCTGGTCACGCTTACTTCTGACTGGCAGTTTGGGATTTGACATGGCATTTAGAGAAGCACCTTTAATTAAAGGAAAAGCATTCCATTCAGAGGAGTGTTTGGAGTCCTAGCATTATGGCTGTCAACCTAATAATTTACAACTCCAGACCTGACTTCAGAAAGTCTTAAAGAGCCAAACCTGGTAGGGGATTTTGGCACCCATGAATTAGGTACAGCAAAACCCTAATCTGTAGAATAAAAAGCAATGAATGAATGAAAGTGGTCCTATACTCCTTGCCCAGCATAGCCATCTCTAAATAAACATTTTTGCCAGAATACCTGTGTTTAGAGAATAGCAGACCAGTGGATCTCTGACATAGGTAAGCTTGTGCTGTGATGCAGTATGGCATGAATCAGCAATGTCATAAAAGTAATCACGCTGAGTTAGCTCTGTCTCACTTCCAGATAACATAGCTCCACTTGGTATGCTGTACCTTCATATGTAGTTCTTGTTTATCTGCTGCTGGGGATCTGTGTAGGCACAACTTGCACGTATGCGGTCTATCACATAGATAGATTCGTTGGACTAAGGCAGGACTTCTTGTGTTACTTTCGTGGATTGATGCACCTAAATTGCACATCAGGCACTAAGGTCATATTTGAATATCACCATAGGCACCTTGTAGAGAAGGTTTGCTTTATTTAGCCACATTTGTTATGGTTTTTGCCCACTGTTCCTAGATGAGGTATAATATCTCATTACAGAAAATAGACTTTGTGGCCTTTTTACTGAGCTATATAGGTATAGTACTGGTTTCACTTTCTTTTATAGCTTTAACATTGTGATAACGCAATGGGTCAATATCTGATTTCTTTGAGGTAGGGATGAAAGTACTTTATGGATGTAACCTACAACATTGCCAGAATGGTATAGCTGTTTTGCTAATTCAGTCACTGAATTATCCATTTCTATTTTATTTGCTTGTTCTAATAGCTTCAAAGTCAACTCATCTGACATTAAGCAGGTCAGCAGAAAATGCTTCCTTTTGCCCACTGGCCCTGGTGTTTTGAAGTTCTGTTTATTCATCTTAAGCTGATGGCATCCTTAGATCAGAAAAATGGGCAGTTAGGCTCCTGATTTTTAAAGCTGATAGCCCCTTTTCCCCAGCTTTAGCAGTACTATTTGCAGTCCAGCTGGACTGCCTCTGCATTTAGTCAGCTCCAGTGAAGCGTTTTTAAGCACCCACTTTGCAAGATGAGGGGGGACTGACAGAAGGAGCAATATGATTTACAGTACCCTACCTACAGGTTTTTTTTTCAGGGTGAAATCTCAAGCCTTCTGAAGCCAAAAGACCTCTCCCCAGTTTGGCAAGGCTGTTAAATACCAATCCCACACTAAGCTTGTGGATAATGTGTCTAAAAACCTTTCTGAACAGAGACATTAGGTGCAAATGAAGGCCTCCAAGCTGTAGGGCAGACTTCTGGAGTTTGCCTTCTCATTCAGAACATAGCATGATTTTACAGAAAGACAATAGATCCTCCAAATGATGGGGTTAGCCAAGCTCAGAAGAGCTAGAGCTGTGAAATACAGAACATAACATGAGGTTTTGCTGCAAGAAATAATTGCGTTAGAAGAACCAATTTGGAGTGCAAACTGGCTAGGATAAAAGCAAATAAAAGATGTGAAAGGAAAGATAAAATTCTACATTGATTTTCTTTAGGATTGTTATTGAAATAGACTATCTGTAATCTTTTAAAATTTGAATTTGATCTCAGTCTCAGTTTGGACAACCATCCTGCAGCCTGCTGTTCTTCCAAAGGATAATAAGATTTGAGCTTAGCAGCTTGGAGCAAGGACAACAGCTCTGCTGTGTGCACCCTTTCTGCACACATCCTCTCTTATCATAACAGATTTAGGATCAGAAGAATACTTACATCTTTTACCCCCATGCATTACCTAAATGCAAGCATTCTGTCTGCAAAAGTTCATTCATGGGAACAGAAGTGAGACACTGCATGTAAGAATGAGAGTTACAGGTATTTTTCCTCAAGCAGTTTCTGCTGAACAAAGGCTTTTCAGGAAGATATTTGGCAGATTTTTTGGGTGAGTACTGTAGTTACTACCACATAGAGTTAGAGGGAAGGCAGTAGAAGTTTGCATGGTGGAAGCACAGCTTTTAAATAAGCTAAATCATGTAATAGCAAGTCTAGCGCCAAGAGTGAATTCAAAGACAAGCGGAGAAGTGATGCAATTCATAGGTCTTATGGGTCCTCACAGCTTCCCATGAACAAACATCTTTGACATGACGGAGAACTGCTTTACTAGAGCTGCCCAAAAGAGTGCCTTCAACAGTAGCAACCTGATCCAGCCTCACTGCTCACCCTGCTTTGAGCAGGAGGTTGGACTAGAGAGTCCTGAGGTCCCTGCTAACATGAATCACTCTACAATCCTGCAATGCTAGTGAAGCTCAAGCAACCACCTTCTCCCAGTGCATCTGAGTGGGGTGGCGAAGGGATCTAAGGCCAGAAGTCTCAATGGGACCTTTACAGCTTCTTCCTCTCAGCAGTCATCATGAACCGCATGGTCTCTTCACCTCTGTTCAGACAGCTGGAGAACCTGTCACCCAAAGTACTGGGCACTTTGGAAAGTTCAGATCTCAGAAGAAATGCAGTCTTTTGGTTTGGGGGATTATACTTCATGTGGGGCTCAAGTGTGATCCAACACCTTTCACACAAGACTTTGGTAACTACAAAGACTGAGTGTTTCGGAACTAATGCCATTCCAGGCTGGGAAATCTGTGCTAATCTTAACAGGGCAAGCAATAAAATCAGAAGTGTTTCTGTGGCTTGTATGATAACCAGTAAATGCACATATTTAACCTCAGCAACTCACAAAGCTAAAAATCCTCTGATTATTGTTTTTTTCTTTTCTACACCTAATATTTTTCTTTTAATAATGTACTTTCATGCTTTTATTGTTTGTCTGCTTTGATTTCTTGAAAAGTGACATAAAATGAACCCACCTTTGCGCTGCATTAAGTGTGCTTCAGTACATTCCTTGGTTGTCCCTAATATGCATTTGCAGTTAATGTTTTCTTTTTCCAACTAATAAGTTAAAATAAATAACCTCCAGACCTCTGTCTTTTGATGCTTTTGCACTGTATCATTCTAGCAAAACCCTATCATTGGAGACTGTAGGAAGTAAATAAATGGTTATTTAGGAAGTAAATAAATGGTTATTAGGAAAAAATTAAAAAAAAAACATAGAGGAGAACAGCTAATAAAAAATTGAACCTGAAAGCAAATCTATGAGGTCTGCATCCATCTCACAAGCAGTAGCTCTCGGGGATATCCATACTCCTATTCTGTGGGTTTAGCCATACTTGGAGCACCCAATAATTTTGTGAAAGAGTAATTTCTGACAAATCAATTCATATATGTACCTATTCACTGAAATTGTCATAGCAGTCAAATGATCTACAGTGTAAATTATGTAGAGAATGCATCTCATATTGTATGCATATTACCCTAAAGATCTGTAAAAAAAATCAGCTACAAAACTAAAATTTTGCTTAACTGGTTGGTAATTAAGTACCCTATTTGTGGAATATTGTCAGTATCTAACAATATGATTCATGAGCTTGAAATAAAAGAGAATAACAGCGTAAGTGCAAACAACACTGAACTCGGGGTTCACTACTTTTTCCTACTGTAAAAGAGCATTTTGCACACAGGATAAAAAAGCCTCTAAGCACGGTTTCTAAAAATCTGCTGAGTATTCATGGGTATCACTTAACTCCATAGTAAAACTATAAGTGCTCCAGGTTTCTGAAATTTAATTTAGTGCCCAGTGGTGAGTTTGAAAATGCTGTCCATGATGAAATAGTCAATTTGTTGTCTGTGACATGGAATGGTTGGCACAGAGAAGAGCTGTTACTCTTTTTGATAGAGCATACTGATTTAATCATAAAGATAATTCATCAGACAAAATAATAAAATAAAGATCTTGGAGTGGCTCTGATACCAATCCTAAATAATACAAGACAGCATTTTTTTTTCTGATGAACTGATTTAAGTTTCACTTCCTTAGCAAGGAGCTAATCAAAGAATGCCTGGTGCACTTGCCTACCACTATGCAGGAGACTGCCAAGTGTTGATGAAGAAGCTTACAGAGTTATTACTTACTTTGAAACATCACCAACTTCCCTAGGCTGCTTTGAATTGTTGCAAAATTGTTGAGAGGGAAAGTGCAGCGAGATGAACGCATTAGACCCTTCTTCAAGTGGTCTTTACTACATACTAACCAATCAGTATATTTAAGCAATAATTTGCAAGTGAGTCTTGCAAGATTGGTTATCTGTAAGGAACTGATTGTCCATGCATAGCTAGACGTTGCCAGTGAGAGCTGGTCATTAATTCCTACAAAATGCCCTGTGCCAATGTTATTAATTTGACAAATGGAAAATAAAATAAAAAATAAAGCTATGGTGGTTTGGCCTCAATTTTTCTGAATGATCAAGTTCAGGTGGCCATGTCCAAAACATTTCTCAAAAATGAAACCCCTGACAGTCATCCATTTGACTATCTAGAGCTCTCTGTAGTCTGCATCTCAGCAGAGACCCTACACATCCATAATGGTAATCAGAGGTTTGTGGTGTACAGCAGGGGTCGCAAAGCAATACGTTCTGCTGTAGTTGTCATAACAAAATGTATGTCAGTGGCATGGGTTTTATTGTAATGCCTGAGATTTCATAGATAAGAAAACAGACTCCAGTATCATTAACTGAGGTTCAGCATGATAACACGCTGCCAGGTATCATTGTCCTTCTTCATGTTAGTCTCTGATCTTGAAAATAAAAAAAATATATATAAAAATGGATATATACACATAAATACAATGCACAGAGCATAAACAATACTTTGATTGACTAGCAGCGGATAAGCTGTTAAAAGTTTAGACCTTTCCAAATTTAAAATGTGTGAATGATTTGATGTATATAACACGTTCATAGCTTCACCTTGCTGAATCAGGCTTAGTGGATGACAGATTGAGCTGAATAAAAAATGAACTTGATTTTTGAAATAATATTCCAAGAACCTTGAACTGAGATGGTTCAGTGAAATATTAATTGCTTTCTCAGCATTGTGATGAAAAAAATCTTAATTTTCACTTTCCTCTGAAAAGTAAATTCATAGGTGCTTAATTCTTCTAGGTCATGGTATAAACAGAAAACAGAAATCAAACTACAGTGCTGACAAGTGATTTGCTATTTAGAGCAGAAGCTGTTCTAAGAGCAATATGGAAGAAAACAACTTTGCTGTCCCTGAATATAAACATGAACTTTGTAAACTATCAATTTACCTCCTAGTGTTTACTCTCTCATGTGTTAAAAGGGTCTAAATAATAATAGACAGCTTTCTGACTTGGAGCTTTAGACTAGCCAACTGCTAACTTCTGCTGTATAAGGCAAAGTGCTGCATAAGGCCTGACCATGCTGGGCTGGCAATTTTCTAGTGTAATGTCTAGGCTTGTTGCAGCAGTATAACTGTTTTTGTACCATTATTTATGTATGTGCTGGTTTTGGCTGATATAGTAGCTACTATGGCGCTATGTTTTGGATTTGTGCTGAAAACAGTGCTGACAACACAGGGATGTTTTTGCTATTGCTGAGCAGTGCTCACACAGAGTCAGGGCCTTTTCTGCTCCTCACACCACCCCACCAGCCAGTGGGCTGGGGGAGCACAAGGAGTTGGGAGGGGACACGGCTGGAACAGCTGACCCCAACTGACCACAGGGATATTCCGTACCGTATGGCATCATGCTCAGCATATAAAGCTGGGGGAAGAAGAAGGAAGGGGTGGGACATTCAGAGTGACAGTGTTTGTCTTCCCAAGTAACCATTGCACATGATGGAGCCCTGCTTTCCTGGGGATGACTGAACACCTGCCTGCCAGTGGGAAGCAGTGAATGAATTCCTTGTTTTGCTTTGCTTGCATGCATGGCTTTTGCTTTATTTATTAAACTGTCTTCATCTCAGCTATCTCATGAGTTACCTCACTTTCACTCTTCCAATTGTCTTCACATCCCACCGGAGGCAGGGGGAGTGAGTGAGTGGCTGTGTGGTGCTGATTGCCAGCTGGGGTTAAACTGTGACAACATTATACACCTCTATATTCTTCATATTCATATTTAATGCAATTCTTCAATAAAAGTAAAAATTTTAGGTACCATTACCTGAATACAGATACTGTATTTAGAATGCCTTATTAGTTTGCCATATGGCTACACAACCTCTCCTGCCCTTACTCAGAATGCTGTCCTCTTAAAACCCTCTGCATTACCCAAACACTGAACAGAACCTGCTTCTTGCCCTTGTGTTTGCACAGAGAAGCCCTTATTTGTTGAATGCCTGGATCAGTCTCAGAGAAACAACACTGAGTTGCTAGCCCCTTTGAAAGAAAGCCCAGCAGCAATGAACGTGTCATGCTCTCCTACTACTGAACACAAGAAGTTTCAGTTTATAGAATTACCTTCCTTACTCCATCCAAAAGCTCCCAGTGACTGCAGTTGCCCTGCCTGCCACCTCTGACACAGGTCTCTTCCCCCTCAGACCTGCCTGCAGATCTCCACATGGGATCAGGCCCTTTCGGGCAGGTTAAAAATAAAACTCAAAACATTCAAACCAAAACTACCACTTGAGCTCACTGTGGGGAATTTTTGGACTGAAATAGTCAAAGAAATCATTATATTAGCAGTTTTGCTGGAAGATCTCAAAGAGTGGTAGGAGGTTGGAGAGCACAGACAGGTGAAAAGCAGCTGGAGACAGTAACTTCTTTCCCAATCTGAGGTTTTTAAGCTGCTTGTCAGAACAGAGACAAAACCTGAATACCCACTCACATCTCAGTGCTTAATCCCCTCAGCCACGGTTCTCCTAGCGCAAGCTGAAAACTTCATCAGTACAGTGACTATTTCAGCAATTCAAAGCCTCACGCCTCTGCTTGGTTCTAGCTTATCTGAACAAACAGAAACCTCCCAGCTCACACTGGCATCGTGATATTTCCCTGGGATCAAAAGGGCAGGTAGAGACATTACAGGTGACACTGTGTAGATAGGCAGTCAAACCCTCCCTAGGAAAAGGATGTGATTTTTAAAAACCTAAACACTGCCTTAACTGTGCTCAAAAAGCAATGAACTGCAAAACACTGTTAATTTCAGAGCACTGTTCAGTATGAGTGCAAGGAAGACCAAGATCGAACACCTTTGAAAACCCAGCTCTAAATTGTCCCTGCTATACTGTGACTGCCTCAGGAACAAATTTAACCCCACAAGATATTTTTACTTTACCTGTAAGGTTGATATTGGGACACTCACTAGCTTTCCTCTGACTCTAATAGTACTCCCACACAGTATTAATTAATAAATATGGATGACTCATACATTTTACAAGTTCAGTGGACCTCTGTAAATCCACACTCCTCTGGTAATCTCAGGCACACAGCCACTCTTCACCATGAAAGCAACCTATGAAAGCAGCTCTGAAAATCTGAGATAAAGAGCATGTAGGATAAGAAGGGGTAGCTGAAACTTTTCACAGAATTTACTGCTGATTTTATTAGCTTTGGACTTCTGTCAGGTACATTTATATCATAAAAGGTGTTTTATTCATTTCATTTGAAGTAAAGTCACAAAGCATTATTTGGATAACTTTAGCCTCTACTAAAGAAAACCACAAAGCCTCTGTCTAGCCCCCCCTAACACTCCTACCACCAGAAACAGAAAAAAAAAACCAACCCTAAACAAACCCTAAATGCCCAAAATTTATATCTTGTGAATGAAAAGGTTTTGCAACACTCACAAATAATATACAGATGTATGGAAATTCCATCATTCAAAAAGGAAACATTTCAGTGAGTAAAAAGCATGTACTATAGGATTAAAATACATCTAAAATTATGCAAGAATAAGGAATTTTTAAAAACGCAACATCCATAATATTTTCTAGATAGATTGTAGTATTTAACATTTTCTTTTGTAGCTAACCAACCTGTTGTAGAGGGAGAGGGCCATTACTGCAAGGGGGTACCCAGCTCACAGTGCATTCTGAGAAACAAGCATATTTCTTGCAGCCTGCATGAGGGACCAACATAAGAAACTTTTTTTTTTTTTCTGCTCAGAGATTGATCAGTGTTGAAAATAGCAAACGCTTACAGAGGTGCCTCCAGCCAGGCAAACAAACACTTTCTTTTTCCTGGCTTTGCTGGTCCACATCCTGGTGCAGATTGGAGGGGGCTCCCCCACAAGTGCTTGTATTCATTTGTTGGCAGCAGGTGCGCCTGCCAAAAGTCAACTAGGTCTCAAAGGACACTGCATTGCTTGCCAGCCCAAGATGAGAGCCTGAAAACCTACGAGCTTTCAAAGGGCTGTTTATACAATAAAACCTTTGACAATGCCCTCAATTACAGCTGCTGTAGAGTGTTTGGGCAGTGAATTTGTAATTATAAAATCAGGCACAGGTGGCACACACAAGCTTCCTAAACCAGCTTAAGGCACACATTGTATTTCACAGCTGCAGCCATCTGAACAGTATGACACAGAAACTCTGAAGACCCCTGAACATTGAGAAGTTTATTTCTCTTCACCATTTCAGGTCAATGACTTTGAGAAGTAAAACTGTGAAAGCAGCTAGAAGTAGCTTGTCCTGCCAGGCTGTTGGTTTCCTTCCTTTCAGATTCACTGTTGTCTGTGTTTTTGTTGCCTATGTGTGACAGCTATTTCACTTGCCTCAATGAATCAGCTGGGAAGGGGGAGCGCATAGAAATTACCTGGGTTTTTGGAGAAACATTCAGGTTTAGGTACATTGTATTCTGAGTAACCATTTCATAAGTAGAAGAATAGGCTGGGAAAACGTCAGGCTGAGAAAGATTTAGGGGCAAAAAGGCTAATATGAAGCGCGATTAGGCAAAAGCTGCAGGAGCTGACTCACATCATGCTTAGCATCACAAGATAGGTATCTCAATCAGAACAGCTAGTGCATTTTTACAACACAATATCAATTCACTGCACTTTTTCCTCAGTATCAGTTTTGTGCAGTCATGCTGCATGTAAGCAAATCACTCACTAGCAATTTCTCAGCATATTTCAATCAGATTTCAAATAGGAACGGAGGCTTTAGAGATAACATTTTTTCCGTTAATTTCATTAAATTGACCATAATAAGTGAGAAATCCTGTAAGTACCTCTACTAAGGAAGAGGCTAGAGAGTGCCCTTATGTCCGATTAAATGCAACAGGATCCACATGCAAGTGAGAGTTTCTAAATGTCCCAGAGGAGGAAACAGCTTTCATCACATCTCATACCTTCATCATCATGAAAACCACCGTTGCATAAGGCATGTCCTGCAGGAACCGTGGAAGTTTCCTTGGTTCTGGTGCTTTGCAAGGGACTTGCTTGAAGGTGATTTTGTCTTGTCACACTGAGGTTAAAGTGTGGTTTAAATTCCTGGTAATGAAAGCTTACTAGGAACCATAGGGCCAATCTCCCCAAGTCATTTTTCTGTTTCAGTCGTTGTCTGAATGGCTTAGGCAAAGCCACATGGAAAGTCTGTGATACAGCCTTAAAGCCAGAAATTATACATAACTGTCAGAAGTGAACCCAAAGCTTTCTTGATTTGAATACTGCAACTGAAAAATCTTTGTAACATTTCATTAAAGATATGATTCTTCACAAAATTAAAGGTGTAAACTAAAAGAGGAAAGGAACTGAAATCAATGCACTTGAAGGAAAAAAGGAGCACCAATGAGTATCTGGTCGTGTCTGTCAAACTCTTAAAAACTGAGGCTTGCTGAAGCTTTGATGCCCAAGCTGTGCCGCAAAGAATCCTTGCCCATCACTTTTCACCTGAAACGGGGGATTTTTACAGCTCTAAAAGCTTTCTTTCCTTCTTACAGCAACAAATAAATGCAAGGATGACTCTTCTGACTCTTTCTGATTAATGGAGACTGAACTTGTGGGTTTTGCAGTATTTTTGCATTTCCAAGAGATGAGGAAGGCACACTAAAGAGGAAGTAGGCTGGTGGATGGTGCCATATTCTCTTCATAAAGGGAAGGAGAACATTTTGCTTGTACTGTTCCTTCTTGTTGTGAGATTGTTGGATATGGCGGAGACCTGCTGTGTGGGGAGGATGGTTCAGGGGAAGAACAGCTCAGTAAGCCAAGGTGAACCAAGAAAAGAGTTTGTTGGCATGCAAGGGAAAAACCTTGTCCCCATCTCCTGTCTTCCCCCAACTCCAGGTCTGTTGTTTACCTTCTTCCCTGGGTCAGCTTGGGCTCTCACAGGAACCCTCTAGGAGTTCATTTATCTCCTTGGGAAGGCAAAGAGGCTCAGCTGTCTACAGCACTGCAAACTCAAGTCAGAGAAATGATTTGCCATGATGTTAAGCTGAGGAACAGCTACAAAACAGTAAGGCTATAAGGACGTATCTATCCTGGCAATTAGTATTTTCCTACTGGAACAAGGACTCCAGAATTTCCTAGCAAGTGGAAAATACCATGGAAAGGCACATGACTGAAGTTTAGGCAGGATGGACTGGACTTGAGTATCTCTGCATTGAATAGGCAGGTTTTCTAAGATGAACCTCAGCATTACCCTTCCTTGTACCATCTCTTTGCAAATGTCAGCTAAACAAAGGACAAGTTACTCCTTCTTCTTTGAGTGGGATGGAGGGTAGGAATTTGAAAAGGATGGTGTCATTTTTCTTAGTTTTACCTTTAAAATACCAAATCATGGTACTTACCACTTGTTACAAATTTTTCTTCTTTTGGTTGTTAAAAGCTGTTTTTTATCTTGTGAGAAAAGCCTGCCAACAGAGACCACTAATGAACTGAGAAGGTGGTGATCACCTGATGTGTGCAGGTGTGCTGAAAGGTGCTCCAAAGAACACCAAGTTTGCTATTAACTCTCAGCAAATCATTTGAAGAATACTCACATACATTTTTGTACGGCTTTTTTAACTAATTTGCTTCTGACCATTAGCTGCCAGAAGATCTCTTCATTACACACATTTGGACTATGACAGACAGATGCTAAAATGCTAACTGACTCCTAAGCAAGTTCTCAGCTTTTTTCTTCTTTTGTAATAATAATGCTTTCTACTGTTAAAATGTTCAACCACTTCAAGATTAAAAATGTAAGGCCATCAAAACAGTCATTTGATTGACTACCAAATTAAATCTCAGAAAAGACTCTATTGTTGTGTCTGCTGTCATCATCACATTTAAATATGGAAAACATCTATTCTGAATTTGAGCTCCTGCAAATTGACTCCTCTTCACAGATATTTTTGAATAAACTGTGTAGTAAGAATTTGCAAACTTAATGACAATGGCTGCTAGAAGTTTATAGGCAGCTATTTAAGCAGAATGTGTGAGTTCTGAGAAATAAGGTTTTCACAGAAATGCAGAACTGACATACAAAAAATTTTGGAATCTTTTAACATTTCAGTCATCGTGTACATAAGGACATTTCTGTGAATGTGGTTTGTTTCACATGTCAGTTGTACAGCTATTTGTCTGTCTGGGGGGAGGTCAAACTACTTCTAGAGAAAAAATACTTTTTTCTTGAGATTTTGTTGTTTTGTTTTGGTGTTTTTCATTAAAAACCCACCACATATTGGCATAATATACTAGAGCAAGTTCTTTTTAAACTAAAGCTGTTGTTGTAAGTCAGATTGCAGCATCCCTTCCCCTTTCTTCACCACAATGAATAGGCGACCCATGGTGCAACATCAAACACTCAGCTACTTTCCCTGAGGGGAAGCTCTGTACACAGACTTGATCTCCTACTGCTCTACATCCAATGTCTGTACAGTGTTGGCCAATTCATCTAAGTAGAGACACTCTGCTAGAGCTAACTGATACAAAATGGTGAGAAAATTTTCATCTAAAACATCATTCCTCTATACAACTTAAATGCTTGAGTCAGGGTGACATAAAATGTTTTGTGGTCTGTTTTGAGTACATGTATAAGAGTAAGCTAACCAGCATCAGGTCAGTGCAGTGGTCACAAGCCCAAGTGCCACAGTGTGGACACAATTCATGCTATTTTATCATATTAATCACCAAAACAGGACAGCTAGCCCAAGCTGCTGAGGGGGAATAGACTCCAGTCAGCCCCTACTAACTCCTTGGGAATTATCTGGGAGAGCAGTAGTTGATTTGTGCCAAACCTACATCATATCTGAAAATATGAGTCTGCTCAGGTGCCTGGGACTGCTCTGGCACAGTCTCACAGCTGGTATGGAGGCACCCTGCAGACACCTGCCTGACTCATGTGCAGGTTGGTACAGTGCTCTTTGTGCTGTGAAAAACATATGTGTTAATTCCTATTTCTTGGGCACATGTTTTACTACTATGCTAAAATGCAGGCACATGGTAACACAGTGGCCTTTGGTTCCCCAAATTACATTTTCAAAATGTGGTAATTTACCAGCATTTTACTGGTGCATGAGTGTTAGATGTGCTCTGAGCATGTTTGCCAGAGAAAGCCTCTTGGAGACACATATCTCAGACTGGTTCCAGAACCCAAACAAGTTTAGTCTTAAGCTAGTCATCACCACAGGCAATGATAATTATGTGTACAGACAGCATTTAAACAGCCAATGTGTAGGAAGCCACAAACAGGACAAGTCACACCTATTCTTAGTTGTGGAAACTAGCCTAACTTTGATGGGACAAATGACCTTCAGGAGATGCCTTCTGTCCTTCAGCTTCAGGGGAAGTTTGAATTATTAGCTTAGCCAAGATGCTTAATACTGAGACACATGAGGACAGGTGAACTGAATTTTACTCTCACAGATTTCAATCTATCTATGCATTTAAATTACATAGTTAAAACCTATTAAATGCCTCTAAAAGCCATAGGGCAAGCACTTAAGAGGTTAGTTACGTAGGACTCTAACAGACACATTTTTGAGAAGCTCAGCATAGCAAAGAAATTAAGGATACTTTTAAACTGACTGTACATGTTCTCTGCTGCATCATAGCCACAGCAGTGACAATATAATCATGTATTCGTGTCTCCAGCTGTGGGGGTTTGCAGGTAGTAACACAACTGAGACTCCTGAGTTTTCTTCACAAAACTAAACAGAACCTGACTAAAAGCAATGTGGAGACCCAGCTCTTGCCCAGTCCCTCCATCTCAAATGTTTTCCTTTGCTAACACATATACACTGTAAAATATACAGTTGTTGCATGCTCTTACAACTTAAAATCTTTTTAATATACCATTAGGCAACATTAATGTGTGTATTTTCTTACATTTTTTACATGGTCTTGAAAACTTACCCATATAGGGTTTTGTGCCAGCCATAGAAGAAGCTTTTTCTGAGCCTTTCACTATGGTTGCTATGTTGAAGTCAGTGATGTGAACATGTCCTGCAATTACACAAAGTAAAAATAGAAGATAAAATAGGACATCATAAAAATATTATTTCCTTTGTTTAACATTTAAGTGATAATGGAAAGAAGTTAAATTGGGAAGATTCATAACTATCTATGAAAACTTAATATTAAATGTTGCTCGTAACTAGAAAAATCATATTGGCAGCAAAGTGATGGAATACTTTTCCTCTATGGTTGTGTCCACTATGTGCTCTCAGTGATGAACCTTTTTTGCTGGTCACGCCTGAACCTCCTCCAGCTGTGAATGTTAGGGATACTAAGTCGCTAGTAACAGAAGCAGTGCTGAATTTTGTGGAGCTATGTGCAAGATCTGCCTCTCCTTATCTCCAGCCAGAGCCACTGCTCACACTCTCAGGTACTCGTGACACCTGTCTGCTGTCACTTCTACTACAGATTATGATCTAGCTTGTTCTGAGTCTCCTCAGGGCAAAAAGGAAGCTGAAAAGAAAAAGGGTATTTTTATCATACAATAACTATAAAATTAGATCCATGGTAGCAGAAGACCGTGTATGTAACAGCAGCAGGTCTCAAATGATCGCTCGTTTGACAGCCGGTTGCAAGATGAAAGATAAGTGACACAAGTCAGCCCGCGGACTTGCTGCCTGACCAGCCAGACAGCTGATTTCAATTGAACTAATCAGGTCAGATGGCCCAAATCTGCTGTCATACTTTTTTTCCTGGGGTGGTTTACAACAAGCATAGGTTAAATTGCTCACCACAGAGAAGCAATAGTTGTTAATCCTGGCTTGCTGTATGCAGGTAAACTAAATTCAAATCCAGACTGAAAATGTATCTGCAGACTTTTAATTTGATAAGTCTGATGTTAGGTTTTGCATTTCCACTTAAGGACTAGTTGTCTATTGTGGATTGAGCAGATATTATGCTCTCTGTGACTACATCTAGCAATGCCATTGTGGAGGATAGAGTACGGGGAAGGTACTCCTTTCCCCAGCTTAGCCCTGCACTCAGATCAAGATTAATACATCATGTGCTGAACTGGACTCTTGAGTGACATGTTCCTGTGATTTTTTTTTTTTTATTAAGATCTCAACCTCATTCAGTCCACAGAATGGAGCAGGCTTTAGGCATGATGCAGTTATTAAGCAAGGGAGGTTGTTATCATGTTTGCTGCCAAAGATGAAAAGAGTGTAACAAATGACTGATGCTGAATGTTACCACAGTGCCCGACTGAGGAACAGCAGTCTCAGCAAAAGATTATGCTGCTCCGACAGTCTAACCTAGATCCTGCTGAAAGCTCGTAGAAAATGTATCTGCCAACCTCTAAGAAGTCTGCATGTGAACTGAAATTCTCGGAATCCCCTAATTTGTCCAGATCTGACCTGGTTTTGAAGGCAAGAAGGAAGAAGGCACATCCCACTGCCAAAATTAAAGCTATTTCTCCAAATGGGTGACACAATAGAAGTTTTTGATGAAATGGTTTGTATGCTTTCTGCAGTTTTCTCAAAAAAAATCTGCTTACAATTTATTGACATTTTCCTCCTAAGACACCCAGCTCAGGAAGACATCTGTACACAACAGACAAAAACAGTGAGCAGGTGAAAGCGATCACTTTATAAGAGGTGGGAGGTATTAGGCTGCCATAACAAGAATTAAAGTTCACAGCCTAGCCTGCTGTCAGATTTCAGGGTGGCATTCCTCCTTTTTGGGGGCTGAAGCATAGAATGTCTGCAGTTTATTTCTTCAATAATAAAACATAATAACAGAAAACTTCTTGAAAAAGATAATTGAACTGCATTCACACACCTCACAGCAGTATTTTTAAGCAACTATGTATGCTGTAGAATGAAATGCTGCAAGGATCTTGGCAGACTAATACTTTCTCTTTTTTTGACAGATAAAGTTCTGTCATTTAAATGACAACATTGTAAGTGATGCTCCCTATTAGAATGCCAGCATGATAGCCTATTGCAAAACACCTATCGCATAATATCCATTCAGACTGATCAAAACAGTTGATTTGCAATGAAAATTGCCTCTCCTGCAGTGCATTGTTTTCTTTCCCTTTTATTAGATTTCTTCCCATTTAACAAAACCAAAATAGCACATGCGAAATGTTGTACATACTGGTTGATGGTTTTTGTTAAAAATGCCTTTCTGCAAGGTAAGGGATGGAGTGGGAAGATGGGTTCTGCGTAGCTTCTCTGCATCCTGCTGTCAATACAGCAGCAATGGGCAGCTCCTATACACGCAGCAGCATGTAGAAGAGCTGTGTCTGGACCGCTGGAAAAACACCTTTGCTCTTCCCCATCGCGTGGGCACTCCATGGCCCATGGCCTGCCTGCAGGCAGCCTTTGCCTATTGCTTAGAGTGCTGTTAATTAACTATGGAGGGAAAGGAAGGTGTCCTGTAGGCAGGCAGATGGCTGTGTTGCTGCAGGGACTGCACACAGCGCTTGGTGGGATCTGGAAGCACAGAGAGGGGCTGTGTCTAGGATGGAGTCAGAGCAGGTGGTGGTGGGGAATGAACCCCCAATGCCTGTTGGCAATGGAGGAGAGCTGGAGGGATGTTGAGGCAGAGTTCTGGTTCCCTGGACACACCAGTAAATTGTTTCAACTGTTTTAAACCCAGTGACTTTTGTTTTGGTTTTTAAGTTTTTCATTCTTGATGTGAATATTTCAAGAGAGAGTTAGACCTCAATTCTCTATTTTTGATCAACCTCTAAGCCATCTTTTTATTGCAGGTGTTACATATAGGAGAAAGAAAGGTTGCTATTGCTGCAGTAAATTTGCTGGGATACTGGCTACTTCATATTGTTTCTAAAATTCCAATTCTTGGTGATGTTTTCACATCCAAGCTTCACACCTTGTACTTGATCTCCTTTTCTGAATATTATTGTGGACAACTAAATGTCTAAACTGACATCTAAACTGTGCCCTGCCTCCTTTCACAGGTACCAGGTACAATATTGAACTAAGCAGTATATTAGTTCAACTTGTTTTTGGCTTTGAAGAGCTGTGAAGGAGAGCAGTGCACAACAGATTCAGCAGTACCTAACCAAATTCAAGTATCACAGGGAAAGAGCTCATTGCTTAATCCCCATGGCTGCATGAACCTATATGATAATCAGATGATGGTGGAGAGAAGGGAAGAAAAGGCAAATGACCACATTCCTCTGGCTTGCTGCAGAGTGCCTTTTTCAAATCATCCCAGGCTGCACATATTTCACTGGAATGTGAGGAAATCTGTAAGTTAATACCTGCAGCACAGTCTATGACTTTGAAAAGCTTTATGCGTGCACGTCAGACGTGCTGTGTGGCTTTTATGCCTCGCTCTTCCACATGGCCTGAAATCCCAGTATCTGAGGTAAACAGCAAATGCTCTTTATGTGGACTGTTATTTAGTTTTTGCTAAATGAGAACAAATCGTAATGACAATTAAAAGTCCTGACAGGTGGCTGAGGCTGCCTGACTAACAGCTTAGCAGAGGAAAATGTACCTGACTTCAAACCTCACTGAATTTTTCAGAGTCTGAAACCAAAAGGGGTGAATGTGAGGGCAGAGAAGAAATAATGGACTGGAGTTAATGCCATCGACTCATCACGCATCAGAGCTGATGGGAAGTCTCAACACAGTAACATTTTGGAGCAAATTCAGGTTTGCTCTCAGAAGGTCAAGCCCTATGAACAATTTAAAAAGTATCTCTCTGGGTTCATCTGTACTATGTACAAAAGTGTAAGCTCATATCCACGTGAACTTGGCATGACTCGCCAGTCTGCCACTAATCATCAGGGGGATTGTACTGCATTAGATGGGTTCAGCGAGGCTGTGTGTTTCAAGAGTAGGCTGTTTAATGGCCAGGGAGGCATGTAAAAATTTCAAATATATTTTCAAAGTGTAGATAGCTTCAGGTGGATGAATTACACTGAGAACACTCATCTTGTTAACCAACATCAGAAGGTTAAATGACATACAGTCCCTGAAAATTGTCTGTGAGTATGATGAGGACCAGCCCTAATGCAGTTACACCGGTTACTTCCTTAGTGGAGACTTGATTTCTCCCAGACATCACTACAGAGTAATAATGTCAGTTCTGTTGTTCAGAAGATAACATCAGGGTTCTAAATATTTAATCTATGAGTGGGTTTTTAATCATATTTTTTTGTTTAAAGACCAGGATTGCTCACTGGCTGTGTTTTTCAATTTTGCTGTTAGTTTTCAAGTGGGAGCTGAGATTCTCATGTAGTCAAGGAAACAGAGTTTGAAGAAAAACTGATGATCGTAAAGCAATATAGTGATACGTAAAGAGGCACACACAAATGCCAGCTTGAATCTGCCTTGCTCCCTCATAACAGAAATGATTACTGGGCAAAATTATCACTAACACACATGGAAAAATCCAGTCTATTAAAAAACAAACAAACCCTAATACAGAGTTTTTAAGCCCTATTCAGACAAGGCTGGATGGGGCTTTCAGCAACCTGGTCTAGTGGAGGGTGTCCCTGCCCATGGCAGGGGGGTTGGAACTTGGTGATCTTTAAGGTCCTTTCCAACCCAAACCATTCTATGATTCTGTGATTCTGTGAAAAAGAGTTACTCCTAATAAGGCTCAGAGTGAAATATTAGGTCTGTGTTTTCAATATGGAGAACCACCAGAAAGCAGTTCCAAGACTAGAAGTAGAAGGCATTCAGTGCTACTGGCAGATAGCACCTTCAAAATGAACAAACAGGTAGGGAGTCTTCACATAATCTATGTTTAAGCTAAGGACAATTTGCCACACAAGATGTTAAGGATGCTAAACATTCCCTCCACTCAAGGAAGCACCAGAAAAGACCATGGAAAACACGACCGAAAGTTATTAAATGAGTGGAAACCATAACCAGCTCAGGAAATGCCTAAGGCTAGAGGCTGGGTGAGTACATGGGGGAAGTACCACAAAAACTTTCCTTGTTTTATATCCTGCTCTGTCATTCACGTTTTAACAACTCTTGAAGATAAGAAATTCAACTAGATGGGTCTTTGATCCAGTATGTTTGCTCCTCTGCTCTGGAACTGAAAGCCTGTATATCTGTAACACCATCTGTGGCAACAGAGAGGGGCAAAGGGAACAGCGCAGTGTCTTGTAAGGAGAAATTAAAAAAGCTGAAGTCTTCCGCTGAGACAGGAGAGCACTGAGGAGTCTTTGAATATCATGAAGGTTGTGATTATAAGTAATTATTCACCAAATCCTGCAATTCCAGAAGTAGAGGATAGTATTTGAAAGGAAAATGTTTCAAAACAGATTAAGGACTTTTTTTTTTTAATTAACAAAGGCTCATACAGATTCTAATGGGAATATACAGAGTTACCCTAATCTAATAAAAAATTTGTGGGTGCTGGGGAGCACTGAACCATTTGGTGACTAGAAGTGGCAAAGGGGACCCTCCATTAATAGTATCTCCTTTTGCCACTGGCTGTGACAGAATACCAGCTGAGGTCTTGGCTCTGACCCAGCAGGCAGTTCTTCCTCTATAAACCAAGCAGGGACTTTGCTGGGCCTTATGAAATGATGTCCTGAAAAACTTGCCTGAGAGAAAATCAAATCTTTGCAAATTTGCTGTAGACAGAGTGTAACAATGCTGTGGTCACTCTGCACAATCCAAAACCCAGATGCCAAAGTAGAATCTTGTAGTTTCTGCAGAACGACCAGAAATGTTAATATCAATAATATCAAATAGCTGTAGAAATAATGTTATCATCTCTGAAAAAAAAGACAATGTACTAATCTGTTTGCCACCTGTTTTTTTCCTTAGCTAACAGATCATAGAAAGATTTAAAGACATATTTAACTTTTTTGATATTTTTCAGAAAAAATACATGGACCAGACTTGCCAGCTTTCAGTTCTAAACACTGCCATTTCAGTTACATTGTTCTAAACCATTAAAATGAGAGGAATACTACTGGAAGCAGAATACCGTTATTAAGAGTATTCTATAACAATTTTCTCTGTACAATACAATAATGATAGCTCTCCTGAACTATCAGGGAGTCCCTTCAGCTATCACTACAATAACTCTGGTTCAGATGCATGTTAGCAGAACAGCACACTACTACTAAATTTAGAGATTAGTGCTAGTTGCAAGAGGAAGAGCTTTCTGGGAAAGCTGATTCCAGTTCAGAAAGTGAACCCTGAAAACATCCTTAATTTCTCTCCTCAAAGGAGACTCCTCTATGGGATGAAGAATCTCTCCAGGAGACTAGGCAATCTTCTGGTAAGGGCTGAACACTATTTTAAGCAGCTGATTATCACATTCTCATGTAACATAAATTATCCCATTCTCATGTAGCTCATTATCCCATTCTCATGTAGCATAAATATTTGTGATCATCAAATATTTATTTCCACTGATGCATCAGAACCTGTGCTCAGCAGTGTTGAGAGGAGGCTTTGCTGAAAAGTATATGGGAAAATTCAGGCTTCCTCTGCAAGAATGATTTTGAAAATGTATACATTTTCATGAGTTTTTTCTTTGTAGATTAAATACTTTTTATGGGTTAAGAAAAATCCTGTTTTCACTACTTGTGCATTCCTGAGGTAAGTTCCCTAAGCTATACAGATAAATAGTAGTGAAACTAGTCTTAATGAGCAGGAATTCTATAATCTGCAATCCTGGTAAATGTTGTGAAAGTCAGTCAGTTTAACTGCTTGAAGATGTAAGGCAATGTAAATGGCATAACACTTCACTTTGACTTCAGACAAAACAGGTTTCTTCAGTGAGGTCAAAGAAATCTAACTCACTGAGACAAAATCTCGGTCCTAAATGTTGTGCGTGTCCAATTCCATAATATTTTGTGTAACACATTTATGGGGCACATATTCAACATATTTTTCCTTTACATGAAATCTGATGATTCCCTAAAAATGATGGTACCATGTTGCAGCTTAATCAAAGCTTTTATGGACTTCAAGGATAGCATTCATCTCACAAAATGTACATCTATAAGGTTGATATCTATATTTTTGCTCAAAACTTCCTAGATACTAATCACCAAAGAGAAATAGATACTGGTGTATAGTGCAGACATCCAAAAGAGATCTATGTCTTTCCTTTCTGTAAAGGAAGCCTGTGGTGACAAGCACGGTAGACACCTGTTCTACTGTCACCTCATTTAATGAGTTGAATGAAGTGTGTGGACCCTTCTGCAGGTTGAGAGAGTTACATCTCCCAACCACATCACAGGTCTGTGAACCAAGTACTCATGAGCTAAATTAAGTCTGCTGACCATGGTCTATGTGCAAGTCTAGAGAAGCATGGTTGTTTCACCACTTGTCTGCAGGTGTACTATTCTACTGATAGGTCCCTAAAAAGGGATTGTGGTGATTCACAGTAATTCTGTTAACAAAATATTAACTTTTTTTATCAGGTGTCCCTGGTGATCTCAGTTCTTTTTTTTTTTTTTTTTTTTTTTTTTGCAGTAGGAGGGGAAATTGCAAAATCCATAAGATCGGCAGAAGAACTTTGCAGAGAAAGTCCAGATTTAGGTAGGAATCCAACATCTGAGGCTGATTTACAAAGCATGTCATGAGCATGTCGCTGAGATCTCAAGAATTGGAGGTATCTGAGAGAAAGTATTCACTTACCATGTTCATCCAGTAGTATGTTGTCAGGTTTGATGTCCCTGTAAAATAAGTTAAGGAATGCGTTACACTTCATACCCAAAGACAACCTGTGATTTTAGAGCTTTTCCCACTTGGGTATGAGGGCCAAGTCAGTTAAACCATTACAAAACCAGAGAAGACCATATCATAAGTAAAGGCAAATGACGTTTATCTAAATCTTTTTACTACCCTGAAAAAAGCATGCATACTAAAAAGACTCTCTAGATTTCCATTTCATGTGGCTTTGTTTTCATATGGTTAGCACTGAGATGGGTTTGGTTTTCAGGATTATGTACTCTATTCTTTATAGCAGTGGGAACAACAAGATAGAAGATTTGCATCTAGGAAGTGTCTGATTGCATCAGGGACTCCACATTTGACAGACCTAAGAATTTGTTTAATTAGAATCATTGATGATCTACCCTTTCTGACAGGCCCTGCTAATCTGCCATGCTCACACGCATGATCACTCACATACTGTAGAGTGTTGCTGGCTATCTTATACTAGTGAGGTAAGTCTAGCAGCTCTCCTTTTAGACCCCCAAATCCAATCCCCAGTTGGCTGTCTGTAACAGCAGGTACTATGCTGAGGAAAGGAGCAGGGATAAGGGAGGATGGAGATTATGATGTGCTGATACATCAGCTCAACTCTGCCATTTTGGAGACCAGGCATCAATATTGCCCTAGAGAGCTACACATTTGGGATAATTTTCTGTTGACACATATTCATGCTGCTGTCAGAAGGGATGGAGGCAGTTTTTTCTCCACCACCACTGGGCATTCCCACCCTCTTTTTTAGTCCAGCATCGTTGCTCATGGTGCAGACCTGTCCTAGGGAGAGTCATCTGTTCCCTTTGCCAGCCTGGATTGGTCCCTGGCTTGGCTCACCCTGCAGCTTGTTGAGTGTGATGTGGCAGTGCTGTGTGGCTCTGCATTTTCCCTGCAACTCGTGGTTCATGCAATTTCAAAGTCGTGCTCTTCGTGTGGCATTGCCAGGGTGGGAGATGCGTCAGTCCACCTTGAGCAAAAGGTTTGCCCTGTGGGCTGAATTTTCCACTTATCTCAAAAGAAAAGGCACTGTGAACTGTTAAAATAAGCTGTTGGATAGGTCTGCAAGTGAACTCCAAACACTTCAACCTGTGTAATTTCTTTTAGCCAAGGGATGGCTTGATTATTCCGTTTAAACATTTTCTAGGAAATCCCATCCTGATTCAGCAACAGTTCTAGTTATATCTGTAATATAAGGTGAAATCTCCCCTAGAGCCTATGTCACCCACAAACCTCTGAACACTGACTTGTCTCTTTCCTCTCCCCTATAGTCACCTATCATATCATTCACCATATCAAAACCTCTCCTTCCTCTGATTTAATGTGGGTGAAGTTGTGAACTGGAAGATTAAATATCTTTGCTTATATTATAAAACTTGGTTGCATTTTTGTAGGAAATTCTGTACATTTTCGTATGTGATGTTGTATCTAATCTCTCAATTGATGAGACAGTTTTTGGAAGAGCTACTGTTCAGCTGGTGTCAAATATATTTGCTAGTAGCAAAACAACCTCTGGGTTTTGATAACTGTTTTCTGATAAGAGTTGGAACTGTGATTTCATGTGAATAGTTTTTGTGGTTGATCCGTGACTTAAAAACACAGCAAGGACTTTCAATGGAAATAAACACATCATAGTTTTGACTGCTGAATTAAATATTTTAAACTTGTTCTTTACAAAGTTTAACAAGCACAATCTGTCTCTTGTCACGTGGCTAAAAAGATTGGGGTTCACATGCAAGGACATTAGGGCCTTCCAGTGGCTTTCTAAAACCAGTGATAGACTCAACATCACTACAAACTGTTTTCCCCAGTTTAAGAAAATAAAAATTAAGAATAGTAATGCTACAAGCATTAGTACTTCACTGATAATAAAACCAATCAAAAGGAAAAATTCAGCTTTATGAGCTACTGCCATGTGTATAACAATGCAGCACACAGGGATTGCTCATTACAAGTCTTTTCTATCTTTTTTTCAAGAAAACAAGTTTAAACTATTTGAATATCTGCTATGGTATTGCACCATTAAATAGACTATACATTTTTATTGCCACCAGAAAAGACGTTGACAAATCCACTTGACGACTGTATGTATCATCAAATACATTCTTCATGCAGTTGCATCTGTAATGTTCAGAAAGTGGTAAAATTAGATCTGTGTTTATCTTTCTGTGACTAATTCAGGCAATGGTTGATACTTGGTACAGATGCACAGAGACCATAAAGCCTTTCCTACCTAAGGGATTTTCCCTACCGTAGGCTCTGCTGACTTTTCTCACTTTGCGCAGAGGCAGGATGGTAGCTGGGGGCAGGAACAACAGGGTCAAGTGCCTTCTACAGAGCAGCCCAACCCCCCTATCCCTGAGGTGAAATGCCAGGAGACCTGCATGGATGAACAAGGAAGTCCTGAGCAAACTCAAACAAAAAAAGGAAGCCTACAGAGGGTGGAAGCAAGGACAGGTAGCCTGGGAACAATACAGAAACACTGTCCGTGAAGCCAGGTTAGGAAAGCTAAAGCCCTAACATAATTAAATATGGTGAAGGACATTAAGGGTAACAGGAAAAACATCTATAGGTATGTCAGCGATAAAAGGAGGACTAGGGAAACTGTGGGCCCCCTCTGGAAGAAAGCGGGAGACCTAGTGACCCAGAATGTAGAGAAGGCTGAGGTACTTAATGAGTTCTTTACCTCAGT
>VZTO01015312.1:187453-216157 GCA_013400615.1 Syrrhaptes paradoxus
TTTTTCACTGTGAGGGTGGTGAGGCACTGGCACAGGTTGCCCAGAGAAGCTGTGGATGCCCCATCCCTGGAGGTGTTCAAGGCCAGGCTGGATGAGGCTTTGAGCAACCTGGGCTAGTGGAGGGTGTCCCTGCCCATGGCAGGGGGTTGGAACTTGATGATCTTTAAGGTCCTTTACAACCCAAACCATTCTATGATTCTATAACTGGGCCTCAGGTCTCAAAACAGGCTATTTTAAACTGCTTTTACAGCAAATGAAAGTTATGGGCTAAATAAAGCCAGAGGGTGAACAAGTTTCTTAAGTAAGATGCTGCTGTTTTGGGATCACTTGCCTGAAGACGCACATGATGCATAGATTCACATGGCAGTGAGAAAGCAAAGCGCAGGGTCACCATCAAGAGAGCTGCTTTTCTAGCAGGACTCTGTTATCTGTTTATCCCTCTTTTACAGTGTGGCACTAAAAGCTCTCCTCTCCAGAGGCATCTTGCCCTTGCCCTGACTACTGCCTGCTACGTATAGGGCAAGGAGGGTTCAACACAGTCAATGGGAAGACTTGGCAGGAGCATTGCAATTAAAGTTACCGGTTATATTCAGAATGGAGGGCTTGCAGCATCTGTTATACAAAAGACAGCTAGTTCCCTTAAAAAAATACTACAGTGAAATTCGTTTAAATAGTAAAAACGCTGTTTAGGTAAGGACGTGAATTTAAAAGATAAAACCTCTTTAGTTAAGCAGTTTGAATTCAAACATGTTAATTAAGTTAAATTCTGTTTTGACTACACATAAATTTTTCAGAAAACATTTTCCCCCCTGGCAAGCATGTTCAAACAACAGGGTGTGAAATTCAGCACCTTAACTTCAGGGTTTTCCTGTTATGCATATCCCTAGCTAAGAGAATGAATTGAAACATTCATTTCACAATCCAAATACCTTGAAATAGCTCATAAGAGAAATTGAAGGACTTTTGCAAAGAACAAACTCAACAGTTTGGATTCAGAAAAGCCCTGGACTGTCCTCTTAGTGAATTCACCGAACAATGACCACCAGAGCTATGGCAGTGTTCTTGACACTGATTTCTTAAACACAGCTTTCTCAGTCTGTACCAGTGCTACTCCAACACAGAAAAATCATGCACTGAAAAATCAAAGCAACATAGAAATGGGAGTAGAAAAACATTCAGAGTCTTTGCTCAGGGACAGGACTAGGCATAACTAATATAACAGCTGCCTAAAGAAACTCAGAGGTGTAGACTAATGTAAAAAAAATTGGAAAAAATCACAGTTTAATTAATTAACTTGTTGATACTAGTCATGAAACCCATTTCTAGCTTTCTTGAATGCTTTAGCTACAAATGTCAAACTAAAGCTGCCTGCTGGATGAAAGTACAGTAAGAAGGTGCTGCATATAATTTCCAAGTAGGAAGGAATGATTAATAATCTTTTTGTGTCTTCTATAATATCTAGGCCGAGTGGGCATCCAGTGCTTGAAGACATTCCCTCTGCAAGGAGGAAAGCCTGGAGTGTGGCTCAACTCATGGTCACTGCATATACCAGAGTCCCCTGAACTCCATGGAAAGGTTCACAATGATTATAAAGGACTGAGGTTCAAGTATCTGCAGTTTTAATCAACACTTCCGTCAACATTTCCTTCTGGTGTTACTAATTGGGATAGAAGCAGATTTCTAATTTACGAAGTGGAGAAGCTGTGCAGTCTTCATCCTTGGAGTTTTTCAAGACCTGACTGGATAAACCCCAAGCAACCTGGTCTGATCTTAAGGCTGACCCTGCTTTGGGCAGAACACTAGCCTAGAGGCCTCTGGAGATCCTTTCCAGCCTGAATTAGTCAGTGAGTCTATGAAAAATAGTGTATCCAGGTTCAAAGTCCATCATTCTTATTCCTTCTCCTTTTGACTACAAGGAAGTTCATGAAAGATTGAAGAGACCTGGTAGAGAACTGTACATGTGGAATTTAGTTTGTCTTTGGTATAGTCCATTCAGTTGAAAGCTAGTCAGAGCTTCCACATGTTAAATTCTCTCATGGGGCTTGAATGCTCATGAAGAAAATAGTAGGCATAAATAGCCTGCCTTCATCATGAAATAAGTTAAAATTTAAATGCTCTGCAGTTCAGCACTGGAGAGGTGTAACACGATATTTATCAGCTATGTGAAGTGGTAAAAAATGAAGTTTATTTCACCTGAAGAGGACTCTGAGAAATCTCAGTAAGAGTGAGCAAAGCTAGGTGATTATATTGCCAGTGCCATATAAAATGAAGAATAGACACAAATTATATGTGTACATCAGAAGGAGAGAATCTGAATTACTTGTCGGGATTAATAACCATAAATAACCCTACAGAGGTCACACTTTTGTGTCCTTTATGTAGGTCAAAGAGTCATAGAAAAGAAGACTGAAAAACGTGATTATATCATTTGCTCTCAAGCTTAGAATCCAGAATTATCTCCAAAAATATTTCACACATACTGCTAAGAATTAGCTACCTGGACAGTGTAACTTTTGGTCTCTATTGATATTGACTGGACTTGAAACATTGATCTAGAAATGAAAGGTGTGTGGCTGGTGAAATCAACCATGAATTACCCAGTTTTCTCATGGGAAAAAAGTAATCACTGGTTCATTGACTACCTCTTCACATTGATAACAACTATTTCTAAGTAGGTTACTGAAAAATACTGAAAAAAGGTGTTATACTGTAATTTAAAATAAAGGTAGGTCATTCAGGTTACCCTGTTTCATAACACCTGAAAGAAAACAGTCAAAGATCTGGGGAACAAAAAAATTCCCTGATGGTAAAGAACAAATAAATTAGGGTTGTTTAGTTAACAGAAGAGATCTGTAAGATGCAATGTGACAGGCATACCAAATAATAAATAGTATCTAGATGGTCAATAGAACTTTTCTATTTGCTTTTGAAAGCATGAAAGCAAGGTTCATATTTCATAAAACTGAAGTAAACTGAACAAACAGGGTTTTATTTATACAAATAACAATTAAACTCAAGTTGATTATTACAAGACATAATTGCTTAAAAATGCCTCAGAGTTGTCTTGGTCTCAGCTGGGATAGAGTTAATTTTCTTTCTAGTAGCTGGTATTGTGCTGTGTGATGAGAAAATAACATTAATAACACACTGATGTTTTAGTTGTTGCTAGGTCCTGCTTAGATTAACTCAAGGACTTCTCTGCTTCCCAGGCTTTGACAGTGAGGAGGTGCACAAGAAGCTGGGAAGGAGTATAGTGAGGACAGCACACCCAAATCTACCAAAGGTATATTCCGTACCATATGATGTCATGCTCAGTATATAAACTGCGGGAAGGCTGCCATTGCTTCTCAGGCAGAATGTCATTTGGCGGGTGATGAAAAATTGCACTGTACATCACTCATTTTGTTGTTGTTCTTTAATATTTTTTTCTTCCTTTGCTGTCCTATTAAACTGTCTTTATCTCAACTCATAAGTTTTCTCACTTTTTCTGATGCTCCTCCCCATCCCACCAGGGACAAGGGAGTGAGTGAGTGGCTATGTGGTGGTTGCTGCCAGTAGGGGTTAAACAGTGTCCAGAGGCTTGAACAAAGATCTAGCCATTGATGTGAATAACAAAACTATCACATAGAGTTCCTCCAGCTAAGATTAATCTAACTGATTTAGGAGAGCACTTCTACAACAAGCAGACATGCTGGCTTCACTTCACCTTTTTGAATCACAGCAATAATAAGGCCAAACACAAGATCTATGCTTTTCCTTAAGCCTGTGAAAAGTAAGAACTAGCACTGCCTATCTGTTTTATTCTTCTTTCATATTTTGCAGCACACACACAACACCACAGGCTTGGTTTCTGCACTGTTTAAATTTGTGATTTTTTGCTTTTGCCTGTATTTTCTCCTTATTTCATGAAAAGGTTTAATGTATTTCTAACACAGATGCTCTTTTTAATATTATCAGAGGAAATATTTCAGTTATAACAATTCTGGATAGGTCTGAATTCACATGTGTAGTTGCTCCTAACCCTTTATTTGGTATCAGAAAATATCCAAAGTACATTCTTTCAACTTTACTAATTTCACTCTGCCTTTCTGGCTCAGAGCAGGTTTTAATGTATTGTCACATTTCCATTCCCTTGAGCTTCTAAAATCTCATAGTAATATCTATGAACATTTCAGCTGATAGCAGTTTTACTAGAATGGCTTATTAGGAGTATTTCCACTTTTTAATGATGATTGGTTTTCTCTGAACAAGGACTGTTAAGGTTTCAACTCTTCAATAACCAAAGCTAACTTGCATAGAAAGCTCAGTTGTGCACAAGCTTATGAAATGAAGTCTTATATTTTTAAAAGCAACTGCATTTATTTTAATAGACAGAAGACACGTACTCACCTTCGTTCAAAAAACAGAATCTAGCCTGTGAACAGGTAGGTGTAAGTTGAAAAAAAAAAAAGAGGTTCAGATGGGATATAAAGCAAAATTTTCACTATGGGGACAGACAAGCAGTGGAACAGGCTGTCCAGAGGGACTGTGTGGTCACCCTCCCTGGAGTTTTTCAAGACATGACTACATAAATCCCTGAGAAGCCTGGTCTGATGTCATATGAGATCATGCTTTAAGCAGAATGTTGGACGAGAGACCTCCCTTCCTACCTCAATTTTTCCCATAATCCTGTCTATAGGTATAGGTAAGTTCTGCAGAGAGTAAAGAGGGCTTTCTCCACACTTAGGTCAGGAGCAGCATCTGAGTAACTTCCTATAAATCACAACTAGCACTACAGGTCATTACAAACCTCCTCTCAGGGCAGTGGTAGCGCCTGCAGCCTACTGGCAACAAGTCATTGGTCACAAGATATGCTCATCTCAGTCGGGATGTAGGGAGCCCATATTTATGTGTGCATCACTAAAATTCATCGGCTTACAGTTAAGCAGCTGATGCCTTTGCATAATGCTAAGATGGTGTTGTTTTCCATTTTTTTTTTTTTTTTAAGAGAGCATTTCAAAATACCCAACTGAGAAATTAAAGTAGATGGATTTTATATTTTAGTAAGTATTTAGAAGAAGCAAGATCCAGGTAAAGGTCCTTGAAGTCAATGCAAGGATTACATTGGCCTTTACAGATGTTATTTCAACCCTAATAAAGTTTTCTCCTACTCATTTCTCTTGAGCGCTGGCAATCTAATTGTATGTTGTGTAGGATAAACCTTGAAATACTGATTGTAAAGTCTTAGTTAAATATTTCTTTTTCTTAATTATGCAGCTCATTCCTTGTATTATTTGTTTCCTTATGCAGAAATACTAGTTTAAAGTTACTATTTTCACTGGGATAAAGAAAATTCTGTTAAGATCATAGAAAATCACTTTACTAGTTTTTAACCTAAATGACCTTCACTATCCTCTTTTCTGATCCTGTTTGCCTTCTCTTTAGTCCCTACTTCTCTAGTCCCTACTGAAAGTGAGCTTTGGTTGTATTCTTGGATACAGGGAATGCTATACAAAGACTAAGAGTCTTCATTAGATGCAAGTGTTAAAGTCTAGAATGTAGCTTCTACCATTAAAAAAAACATGGCAAAAAGCACCAACTTTTGGATAACAACCTGAAGTCATGCAGGGATAATTCCAATAACCTCAGTTTACTGAGTACCTGATACTCTCAAATATTATTCTCAATTATTTGCTCATAACCCATTTATATACTACAGAATATATCTGACTAGAGACTTTCATTTTTCATTAGGTTTTTTAGGTTAAGTTGGTCACACCAATGTTTCACATTACATCACAAACATACACCTGCCACACAATAGTAAACAAATGTGACATGAGTAGTGCTGGACAATTTTCATTAAGATTAATATTAGCTGTTTAACAGTTCTTAACAGCCATAAAAATGGCAATGAGTTGGGAAATGTTTCAGCTATGGATTGTTTGAGTCCACATGAGATTTACCACTGTATCAGAGCACTGATGTGAACCATGTCATATATTATAACGGTGTTTCTCCTGATTATGGAAAGCAATGTGAACAAATTCTGATTTTCGTAGATGGAGACTTTATTTCCTTCCTACTTGGCATTTAAATTCACAAATAATACACAAGTCCAAGATACGCAGTTTGTAAAGACAGTGAATGCCTAGACAGTGAGGTTTTCTTATGGCAAATTTGTTGAAGCTTTGGTTGGAGGAAAAGTGAATATATACTGGCCACTGTGCAGCCAAAGAACGAATTTGGTCAGAGGTGTTTTGCTTCTACAAGGGAAGCATAGAAATTACGTATCCCCCAGAACTGAACTGTGCAGAGTACCTACAAGGGGTGCTTGCTCAAGCAATGGCCTTAATGATGTCTGAGGCATCCTCTCTTCCTTTCATCAACACCTTGTACCACATTCATCTTCTTAGCTTTTAGTTCCTGGCCAACATCTTTCCTAGCTTCAAGAAAGGTTCAATAATATTAAAACAAAATCATAGTAAGAATCTCAGATTTCTTTAGTTTCAGAATAATCAAATTCCAGTAGAAGATAGGTTTTTTTTTCAAGTAAGTATATGCATGTGGATAAATAGATACCAGATGTCCTAGAAGGATTAACTCCTTCTTTCCTTCAAGAAAGGCTAAGACTAACAAACATTAAAACTTGAAATGTAGTCTGGTTTTATGACATGTCTTAATCCTTTTATGATATTTTAATTACATGTTTAAATCCCACAGTACTCATTAAGGCAACTTCTAAATCTAGAAATTAATAGAATTCCGCAGAATTGTGTGTGAAAGAAAATGAGTAAGGTTTTTGGGATTTGAAAATCATTCCATGAAACTGAAAAACCTTTGACAATATTCTATCCATGTAATCCAAAATAATATATTTCCCACCAATCAAAAATATTTAGTTTTGTTATTAATCTGTGATGCATTACTCATGAACCTGAGGTACCCAACAAGTCAGGTGGCCTTGCAAAAAAAAAACCAAAAAACAAACAAAAAACCAAAACAAAACAGCCAGCCAAACAAACCTAAACATTTTTATTGGGTCTTCCTATTAAAAATCTCCTCTTTTATTAGAAATCTTTCGCTTTCTCTGCAATTCCCACTCCTGGGGTTTTAATGCAGAAACAAAAAAATCTATAACTTCCAACTAATTATCTGGTGACATGTATTCATATGATACTCATCATAATCCTGTCACCCAGCCCATTATCACACAGTCTTTTCCTTCTGTGTGACAACATGTGTGGCAACATTTTCTGGTGTGCATGCAAGATACAATTGCTGTAATAATAAGGACAAGCAAAAGTGTCAAAAATGTCTTGCTAACAAATACCTCTGAAATTGCTGCCTCTTTCTATGTACCTCAAAAGAGTGTCTGGACATCTGGCTCAAGGCTTGGGATTGTAGTACCTAGATATATAGAAATATGTTGCTGTGGTGCTGAGCTTTATGGTGCCTGTGGTTCCTTTTCAGTTTAGGGCTATTTACTGACAGGTGTCCATGAAGATCTTGGATTTTCTTAGCACTTGCACTAGCCAATTTTATATCACTCTGAAAATAAAGCTGTCAAAGAAGGCACCAAAACATTCTTATTTACAAATACCTCAACTGAAACAAGCTTGTTATTTTCCAATTTTACCTATATTTGGAAAAAGATAATTATGACAATATTGTCAATTCTCTACTTGTAACAATAGGTGGCAGTAATGATATCTACATTTGTCTGAATGGCCAGTGGTCTTTGGAAACACTGTATTTGTCAATTTTATGTTAGAGAAATAGTTGCAGCAGATATTGTTATCCCAGGTTGAAGAAAATGGCCTTTTGAAAACCAAGCATCCTAGGCTGAGACTCTCACATTTATGGGTATATATAGCCAGATAATAGTCTCCTTTGGCTAGGTTTAGCTCCTGATTTGCATAGATGCTAAATTAAAACAAAAATATCAAACAGATTATTTCACTATATTGTTCTTACTGAAGTAATTACATACTGTATTAGCAAAAAATAGGTGAAAATTCTTATATGCTATAAAAGCTAGAAAAATTAGTGCAAAGGAGAATGTGAACCTGTACTTTGCCTCCTCTGTGTTGCATTGCATAATGTCTCAGAGGTTGGGATTGGGAATTATCACTGTGGCCATATAATCTGAGGCTTTACATAACAAAACCCAGGCTATACTATCCAGGATTCTGCTTCTAGACACCGAGCTTGTTTTCCAAGTGAGCATTAACCAGCACAAATGACTTGCAGGCAATCCGATGGTTAGTATTCATCTTTCCTGAAGGACTCACAGTAATGACAAATATGCCGCTTCCTTTGCTAGAACTGCTTTCTACAGCTAAGGCTAGACATGAGTACAGCCCTTCGTCTTTTGGGTAGCTTTGAGGTGAACCTTGAACAACCATCAGCACTGTGGTGATGCCAAAACATCACCACATTTCAAATAAAAAGACTTTTCAGCCAAAAGCTTCTCCCAGAGCACATGGAGGAGTCATGAAGAATCACCATGTAGCAGTAATTTGTTGATAATCTCACAACTGAAGACTCTAATCTTTTCTGTGTTTTAGTGTCAAGTACTGCCAAGACCTTCTGTGAGTATGAGTACAGGGGTCATACCCCTACGTGTGAATCAGCTTTCAAGAACAGGTGTCATCTCTGATAACCACGGGAATTACACAACTCATTAGATGCTAACTGGAGTGTGGCATCTGGAAAGAATTATCTGGTCCAGCAGGAAAGCATATACAGTGCAACGGTGATGCTTCTTTCCTCAGAGATACCACGTGAGAGCTTTTGACTAGGAGTAAGGAGGAGTGTACTTTGCATATACTCTGCCAGCAACTGCACAAGTTTCAGTCTCCTTCCAGTAAAAGGCATTTTACACAGGCAGAAATCCATGTGTGAGACTAAATGAGAGAAGAAATTGATGGCATTTGTCTGCTGTCTAAAGATAAATCAGGAGAGCATTGTTACTAATAAACATATTTGGCTTTATCTTTTGTAAAAAGCTAGCCTCAAACGTGTGGTTTTTTGCAGCAGCTGAAATTCATATAGCTGCTCCTTTGTTTTTCGCTGCATGAAATACAGAATAGATCTATTCAGATGTATCACATCTCCAAGGGTTTGCTCAGCTTCTCATCCAAACTCAAAAAGAAAATATGCAGAATTCCAAACACACACGTGTGCTTAAGTCAGACACTGTTCATAGTATAATAGTTGCTGTATAATATCCCTAAAAGTTGCCTTAAAAACCCTACCAACTTCTATACGTGAAGGTTCATCAGACTCCTGTTAGAACAGCAGTATCCACTATAATAATGTCACATTTTTTAACAACTGTTTCCTTCATCCATACCGAAATGCAATTAATTACAGCCAACATGGCTGGCAATTAATACACAGTATAGAGTGGTGGGCTTCATGTGCAGGTCAAGGAAGATGACAGCAGCTTCCAAAGATTTCAGGTTTTCAGCAAGTGCCTGGGCAGTTATCCCTTCAATGCAGCAGTGAAGCTTCCCATTAAGCACATTTTCTGCTGACCCAAGTTTGAGCAGTACCGTGCAGTGTGGAGAAGGGCTGTAGACCAGCAAGCAGAAAACAGCCAGGCGATGCTGTCTTGTTTACTCCCATCTGAAACCCCAAATGCTAGCATAAATGTCAGATTCTCTACCACCCTCGCCACTGACATAGTTTCCTGCTCAGTCATTCGCATGACTTAAGAACCATGGGTATAAGTTTTTGTGCCTTTATTCCTCAAATTGACCATCTCAGATCCTGTGAAATACACAACCAGGACACATCGCAGAGAGGTGGCTGAAAGGTTCACAGTCAAGTGAACCTTGATGTCTTGCATACGCCTACCCTTCTGGGTGGGTTTATAGATTTAATATATGTAAAAGTGAGCTGCAGTAGACCAGGCTTGGAGGTGCAGAGTCTGTGCTTGAAAAGAAAATTGTATTTGGTAAATTATTATAAAACCTGACCTGCTGTAACCTGAAATGTCAGTAGAGCTGGCAGGTCTTGTTGCAAAATCTACTAACAGAGAGATTAATTATTAGAAACTGAGGGGAAAATATCTGATTTTATGCTGCATTTGCTCCCTCCAACTAATCTTTAATGTTTTGAACAGAAATCTCATAACACTTGTCTACCTCCAGCCACCCCTAATCTGAAAAGGAATGTAATAAATTACTTCTGAGAATAACTTTGGGTATTTTTAAGAAAGAACATTTACAAAGAAACTCCCAGAGCAATAAATATATGTATTCCTGGAGACTGCTGTTTAAGATAGACGAGACTTGACAGGATACATTTGACCCAAACCACAATGTATGTTCCGCTGCACCACCTTTTCAAGAAGTTTCCCTGTTCTAAGAGATGTCAACAACACATTGCTCAGAATCAAACACCCAAGTATTCCTACTCCTCTTGATGAACCTGGATAAGGAATGAAAGATTGGCAATATTACTTGATTCCACAGACTGTAGTAGCAACATCCTGGTTAAGACTATTAGGAAAGAATACAGGACTGGTGAATGTGTTTTCAGACCAGTCTGTGTGTAGAAAAACTGCCGTTACAGTAACTACTTGCATTGAAATTATTAAAAGGATTATTCTTGCTACTTATTCTACTGAAAATAGAGATGGGAGTCAGCTCTCTGATTAAGACACTTGGATTAGGTTCTACTATGAATTAGGTATGTATATTCCCATGGATGTATGAACAATATGGTCACTGGGTGTAAAGAGCCATTCAGATGACTAAATTCCTATTTTTGGATGAGCTGAATAACTTTTTAGATTCTGTTGGCTGTGTTGACTAGGTATCCACTTGTTTGGACAGCCAACTTAAAAAAAGAAAAAAAAAACAGACGCCTGCCCTTAGATCTTGCTGAACTGTGGAATAAGTTTTTAAAAACATAAGAAACATTTTTCAGGCTGTGTGGAATTACAAAAACAACAGGGATGTTCTGAAGTCAAATCATTGTATGCGTTATCACAGAAGTGCAGGCAGGTATTTAAGTCTCTTGCAGAAGTCACGCTTCTGGCACTCATTGTCTTGTTTGACGTCACCTCACATCACAAAGAACGCAATCCTTCATATATGATGAATTGTTCTGTAGTTAAAATAGCTTGCACACTTAAGAATTTTTTTAGTTGGTACCATCAAATAAAACATCCTGCCCATTTGTGACATGAAAGCCTCTGAGGCTCTTTATGGTCATCTAGCCAGGTGAAGTTAAGAAGGGGATGTCTGAAGAAGAGTCCCAGGGGTTCCCCGCTCTCCTCTAGACAGTGTTTATCCCAAGCCCAGCTGCCCATGGTACCCAGGGAACCTGGCACTGCCACACAGAGCTGCTTTTGTACAAATGGAGCCACATTTCATCTCAGGGAGATAATGTTTTGTCTGATGTAAGGAAACTAGTGACCAAGTATTTCTTAGGAGGGAAGAACAAGCAGTGACTGAGCACCACCATTCTTCCCATTAACTAAAGAGTTACACTGGTTTGATGTATATGTTCAAAAATCTAGACAACTAAGGCTTAATAGTTCAATTTCTCAGCTTGAGATCTCATATGCTATTCCTTTTTGACACTGTATCTTCCAAAAGCAAACGTTAAACAATAATGTTGGATAAGAGACTGTTGGCTGGAAACGGACATCCTTGCCTATATACTCATAATGCGCATTTTCAGCAGTAAACACACTCTGGGACTCAGGGAAATAAGCTGGTACTTTAATTAGTGTTCAGCTCTCTATACATATGTAAGTGCATGTGTTTGCATTGGGGTCTGTCTGTAGAGCAGTTCTGTGGCTGAGGAGGTTTGCAGAAGAGAGTTGAAGAGCACCATCAGGGAAAATTCTGCAGCATCTCAAATTAAGAGGCAAGCTGTGAATCTCTGCAGATTTTAAAGGCAGAACTCTAGATAACTAATACATTTAATTATCATAAAAGCTGAGAAATGCAGCATTCTGGCAACGGGTTTTCCAGTCAGCAAGTCTTGCTAAGTGACTATATCAGTAATTGTTTATTGACAATAAGTGAATTGTTTATTTACTTGCATTCAAAATAGACCTCTGACACTCATTGAGTAGACCTATTGATCTGATGTTTTTAGAGGACCATATCTTAATTTTTGTAGCAACCTGAGAGAGCAACATAGCAAATCCAATACTGCATTTCCCCACACCAGCACCTTTTCTAGGAATACACAGAGAGATTATTTTTTTATGCCAGTGTATTAATTCCTATCTGCAGAACTCTGAGCAAGGTTTTTCATAGTTGGTGAATAAAGCTGTTTGACCCTGACAACGACCAAGAGAGACATATTCAAAACTACTAAGCCTTTCAGTAAACCTTATCCCTCTGACCCAGAATTCATACACTGTCATCGACTCCTTATTTCCCCTGTTACTGCACCCCCCCCCCCCCCCCCCCCCCCCACTCTCTCCAGTCACTCCTGACTGTGACTTTCAGGGACTGCTCCTCTCTGCAGCAGCTTTCCCTTGCTCACACCCCACACTACACCCTGCACGCCCTGGTCTCTTCAGCCTCCTAGTGCCCCTCTGGGTATCTTTTCTGCACTTTATGCAAAGATATGATGTACTTATTCTTCTTGGTACCCTCAGATCCATCTATTTTACCACCAATTTCTTTTTTTCTTGCTACTGGCTCTCCAAAGTGTCACTGCTCAGCTGGCCAAAAAATCAGCCACTTTCACTGCAGGTCCAGACTGTGAACACACGGGCCAGACATTCAGAGTTCAGTGTAAGACTGTCCAACCAGATTGTTTTTATGACACTGTTAAAAAATTGATACCTTCTGTGCTGCTATTTTTCTAGTAGTGTTTTTTAGCATTTATGAAGCCTTTCTAGTTCCATTGCACATCATTTGACATTAGATGATAACAGCTATAAAGATGAGATTTTATACAGTGTTGGTTTTTAATAAAAACTAACAAAGTTTGAGAGCTCAATAAAGGGAGACAAAAATACTGTTTGAACCTCAAAATGCTTGCAATCTGAATGAAACCTGACTAGAGAGTAGAGACAGTATCTGTGTATAGAAAGAGGGCCTACACTTTTATCATAAGAAACTCATATTTATCTTAAGCTGCATGTACTCCTAATTAAACCTCCAAATCTTAAAAAAAAAAGTGTGAAATGTGAGATAAGAACATTGTTGAAATAAATTGGGAGACTATAAAATTATTAAACACAGAATAGTCACAGTGAAACGAAAAAAAAAGAGAAGCTCAAGCTTTGTGTTGTTTTTATCACTAGACTAGAAAGCAACTCTTCTTCATCCTGCATTCAGAACAGCACCAAAGTTTCATGTGTATAGCAAGATAAACAGACAAATGACTGAATAAAAATGAATAGCTACTGGAGAAACGTTATTTCTCATTCATGTTAGCTTGATTGTAAAGATGATTTTGATCATCAGTATAAAGAATGACCAAATTCACCAGAATTTACATTAGTAAGTTTTGGGTCACTGAAAGTGTACTGTCTACCAAGTGCTGTTCCCACCCTGCAAGATTCCAGCTTGGCACTGTACTTTAAGGTCTTCTCTGCCGATAGCAGTTCTGAATGTGCAAGGGCACCACAACTGCTGAATCACAGGCTTGCCTTGTCTCTGCTGCAGGAAAGTGCACTCATCCACCCTGGGTCAGTAGGAAATTCCCCCAAGGATGAGTTTAAGCTGTGCATGCACACGGGGAGAAGTGGAGGCTCATGGATAGGACTGCAACACAGCATCAAAGCTTTGAGCTGCTGGTCCTTCTCATCTATAAAACTCATCCAGGGAAGTTGGGATGGGAGTTCGGAGGATATAGATATGTTTGAAAATAACCTTGAGGGAATGCCCTGAGGAGCTCCCAAAAAAGGATACAGAGAATAAATGCAAGAGAAAAAAAAGTCAAGGAGGCAACTTCAGCAGAACAAAACTCATTATAATCTGTATCTTAATTACAGTCCCTGCCTACCAGATGATTTGTTTTGAAAGATGAAACTCTTGTCAGATGATCAGTGTTACAACTCCCGCTCTTTCTCATCCCTTCATATATCTGCTAAGACAAAATTTGTACAAAGCAGACCACATCTCACCCAAAATATCAAAGCTGTACTGAAAGCTGCAATATCTTTTAATTAAATGCTTTCTACCACACCACAGACAATCTGCTCAGTTCCTGAAATATAAAAGACTGCTGCAGTCATGAGGAAACAATGTAAATGTGCACTTTTTTCCTTAAGTCTTTGCTATTTTGCCATATATTAAAACAAAGCTTACACTGTAAGGAAATCTCCAAGTGATAGAACACTTTATGTATGTGTTGCTCATCCAAGCTGAAAAAATGTTGCAACCATTAAAGCAGAAAGAGGAGAAAGAAGCAATTGTCCATATGCTGCTATTGGTTTATACTTTGTTCAGCCTGAAGTTTAGTCTTTCTCCATATTGCATCTCTTCATCTACATACCTTAATCAAACATTTTAAACTTCTTCACTGACTACAGGCAAAAAAAAAAATGACTCAAGCACACTGCATGCAAATCTGCCACTTCAGTGGAGAGAATATGGCTGTCATGATGTTGGGAAATTTCCAAGATGCAAACATGTCAGAATACTTTTAATATAACATTAACACCAAAGCTTTGGAAAAAAGTATCAATATTGTATCAGAGGGGTTTAGCTCTTGTTCTCTCCCCTGATGGTTATGACTTTGCTTCATTGCTAATGTGGTCTTGCTGATGAGAGGTGCTTTTGTTCAGCCTCCCCCCTGCTCCCAGCTGGCACAGGGAGGTCAGGGCAGCAGCACCCCCCTGGGATAGCAGGTGGGAGGTGGAGGGTCATAAAACCAGGGTAAACCAGGCAGTACCATATGAGGCAGTCAATTAGTGCTGTGGATATTGTTATGCCTATCTAGGAGTGCCTAATCATTGTATTTGCTTATTCAGAATTATTTAAAGGTTGTTATTACTACTCGTGGTTATTATATTTAGAATTACAATATTAACATGCTATTAGTATGACGGTCTTTGCTGGTATACATAAGTTGGGAGCAGATGCCTATACTAAAATCACTTGAAGCTTTAAAGCAATACCAAGAAATTTGTAATGGATTTCTGTGAAAGAAAGGCAGCTCTGATAACACTCACACTGCACTGGACACAAAGAAACCATCCATATACTAAAGCAGCCAGCTAGCATAAACCAGATCTGATTTGCAGATGGAAACCTGAGATAGTCTTGAATATAGAGCTCTGCTTCAATTTAGTCAGTATCTTCTGCTTCAGTGTCTGAATCTCTGAAAATAATTCATGATCAAAATTTTAATTCTCAGGAGTGGGGGAAGGAAGGAAACCATTTAATTACATTATCCATCACTAGGGCGCTAAACTGTGGAGATGAGGGATGTGTAGTATTTTAGTACATATCACGTGCCCTGAAGACAACTTGTGTTAGACTTCTCTTCCTGAAAGGTAGGTAAATGTAAAGGGATTTTTAAAGAAAAACAGAAGGAACGGAAAACCAGTAACACAGACAGGTGACAGTAGCTGATTTAATTGGCGGTGTACTCTGCAGGAACAAGAAGCAATTCACAGGAAAGTCATTATAACCCCAGAACAAATGTAAAGATGGGCTTTAAGCCCTCTGGAAGCCAGATATAGATGAAAAAGCCAAACCACTGATATTCTCACTGCCACAGTAACTGGAAAGTGGGAAATGCAGAGCATAGAACTGGCAAACTGGTGTATAATATCTACAGGGAGCTTTATACGTTCCCTTTGAGCACACTTCACAGAAAAGTGTGCTGAGCCAAGACATGAGTGGACCTGCTGTATCTCCAGAATGCTAGCTATCACAATCACTGCAGCAGCAAGCTCTATGGCAAGGTAATTCCCTAGAAGCTTTCTGTTGCCCATTTTCAAAAAGATTTGTACCTCCTGATGCAACAGAGAGCCTGAATTTGCCCGGGTCTCAGTTTCTCTACACTGTGTCCTCTTCCTGTGTATTTAGCCGTGAACAGCCTGATGATTCCCTCTATGGAAATGCTCTCTTTTGCTCCAAAAGAGCTGTTTTTTCAGGTAGTGAGGAGTACGGAGCTACAACTAGTAGGAGCAAGTCAGACACATATAAATCCACAATACCCTAGTGAAGGTATTGTGATTTCAGAGTTTTACAAAAACAAAGATTTCTCATGTTTATTTTCTTGGTTGCAGCTAAGTGACAGTGAGGTGAGTAAGGATTCAGGAAAACCTTTAAATCAGTGTGTAAAAATTAGAGTTCAGATAAAATTGTTTGAAAATTCTTCCTAGTTGCATTATAGAAGAATTAGTAAGATATAATGTTTTTTTCTTGCTGCATGTCATACACTCTATGTCTAGATCATATCTACACTCGTCTGAGCATCTGTTTTTAAACAGAAAAGCAAGCAATAAAAAAACCAGCTACAATCACAGAACTAATTTTTTTTTAGTGAAGGACACTTGCTCTCTAGAGGTGCATACAGCACAAACACACACTTAGGATGAGCTGAACTTAGGTTATCTTTCATCACTGAAAGTTTGTCACCTAATGCAAGACAGTTGGCCAAGCTCAGACTAGAGTTCTTTCCTCTCCTAACATTGACTGAACACCTGAATTTTAAACAATGCAGGGCTTGTGAGTTGAGTTTTCCCTGGCCAAATGAAATATTTAATGTAAGCACATTTTTACAGCTTTGCATTAATGAGAAGAAGGAGGGTGAAAGAAAGGGCCAAGGGACAACTTCATCCACTCGCTTGAAAACTAAGGAACCGCGCAATCCCCTGCTGTCTGTAACGAGGATCCCTCAGCAATGGGGTACGAAGGAGTGAGAGTGTGGTGGGTGTCTTCTGGTGTTTCGCTTGACTGATGAAGGAAGAGCACACTATGCCCATGATAAAAGACTGTATCAGTGCCAGCAGCAGGGCTGGAGCACCCGGTGAGGCATCACGCATCTCAGAGTGTTCCCTGAGTCTCTTCCCCAATACAGGCAGTTTCACTTCATTAGCAATCTAGTCTCTGAATACTGAAATCTCAGTGTGTTTCCAAACCAACTTCATTTATTTGCAGTATGTCATCTGGTATATCAAAGAACATTTTCTTTTACTGTTGCCAAACAGGAGTAAAATTAATTTGTTCTTGTAGGCAGAGAACTCTGTTCAAAAGTTGAAAGGCTTGTTCTCTGCATATTCATATCTTGTGATATCTAATTATTTTTTTAAGGACACAACTGAAAATTAAATACCTTTTGTGCCAAGAACTCAACCTCTTTTTGATCAATGCTGATTCATAAGCATTCATCAGCTTTCTGTGCTTTGTGATTTGCATGGTGTTTCTTTTTTTGGCTGGTTTTGGTATGTTTTTTAATTTGCTTCTCTTACATAACTCATTGCTCAATTTCTGCAATTTGTCCTTGGAAAAAATGTGGGCTTGCACTTGTTTAAAGAACATAATACAATGACATGGAAGAGACATAGAAAGACAAATTAAGGAAATTCAATGGACAGGCCTCTTGACCTGTCATCGTCTTTGGCAGTGCTTATGAATAGTAGTCATATTATGGGGTTTTTTTCCCATTTCATCTACTTCAGACTCTACTTAATTTTCTTCTTCATCTGCACATGCTTACCAGCAAGAAAAAGACTACTAGTATGAGCTGAAATCCATAAAGAACTGTGTCCTTTTAATATGCCCTGGTAAATCTCAGGTTGGCACCATTCTGCCTGTGACATCTGTGAAAAACAACAAAGGACAAATTCTCCATTTTCAAATACTTTCCAAACATATTTACTGCTTACATACTAAATGGACAGTGTTTTGAAGAGAACATTTTAAATTAGAGTTTGTGATTTTGGTATGTGGTGTCACAAGTAAGGATGGGAAGGCCAATTTTAAAGAAGAGTCTAATCATTTAGACATACTAACTTATTTCACCAGAGTGCTGGACACCTTGAAAGGCTCAACAGTAAGGAACTAACGGGCATTTCCTGCACCTTAGCCCAGCCTAGCAGTGCTAATCGAAGATAACATCTTATCTAGCTGGTAGCAGCAAGACACCATTATTCTGCAGTGGATCAGCTGGCAGAGGAAAATGTAATGCTCGATTTGTCACTGTTTTCCACTGGTTTTCACCTGCCCTGCACTGCTGCTGAGTAGCTGTTCAGAGCTGGAGTAGCTCCTGGTGCTGTTCTCCACTGGAAGCAGAACTTGCTGGACTAGAAAACAGAGTGGTGATCACAGGAGACACACCACACAGACCTGCCAAGCCAGACTGATTCTAATCATAACGTGCTTCAACGAAAAATGTATATGTATGTTTATATATGTACACATACACGCACAAACGGTTTTGCATTAAAAAACCTGCTGGAATAACAAAGCCCTGGGTATGTAGATCAAACAGCTAGTCCAGTATAATAAAATTGTGCTGGAAGGTTACTGCAATTTCTTTTTCAGACATCTGCCACATCCAGCCTCCTTTCTGAGCAGATGAAAACCGACGGAGCCAAACGATGATGAGAAGTTGTAAGGGCAATGCAGTTAACACTTGACCCCTTAGAAAGAGAAAATGTGACTTTTATCAGCACAAGCGTGTTACTTGGGCAGCAGCTGCAGTACTGTAGGGCCAGTGCTGCTCCAATCCAAGGCTCTAGCTGCAAGAGCATCCTGGGAGAGACAGCACTGGTGCTACTGCTGGAAGAACTGGCTGAATAAAAATGGGCAGCCTACTTTGGTGAGGAAGCAGGTGGTTTTATTGAAATGTATGAACAGAAACATTTATGAAAGAAGGAGGTTGAGTTACTCATGGCCAAAATAAGTTTATTCAGCCTCTGATGGGAAAACTTTTGTCCAACACATTATTCACTGGTATTATACAAGCAGCACTGGAAAGAATGTGTTTAGTCATACTGTCTTGAAACGGCGAAATGACGGATTTGATCCAAAATTTGAGAATGAATGAGACCATGTGAATTGTCAGAAGCCTTTCTGTGTGTACTGGATCTGAAGGTCTATAATAAACACCACTCATCCAGCTTTCAAAGAATGATTTTTTTCATTTAAGAAATGTGGATAAAATATTATTACACCAAGGCTGTGAGGAAAGAAGTTTTTGTGATGTAGCTTATACGTGTGACCAACAATTTAGAGACATCTCAATATTAAGTTAGCTGTTGTGTAAATTAAGTGAAAAATTTGCCTAGAATAGTCTTCAAATCACAGCTTGAAACATAGATTTTATTTTTAAAATTCTTATAATTCTGGCTGAACATCTATGTCAATGCAAACTTTTACAATAGAGCTGCGAGACACAGAGAGCAACATTTGTTAATGTGCCATAGTAAAGAAATTTACTATTGCAGAATTGTGCATGACAAATATGAAATTTATATACATGGATGTAATGAATAAAAATGACAAGTTTCATAAACATACCAGAACAGTAGTGGTTTTTACACTATTTATCGTTAAAGTTGCCCCTGCAGAAACAATGCTTCTGTTGCTGAAAGTACATAACACTAACCACGCCAGCAAATACAGCACATTGCAGGGCATTTCCAGGGGGAACTGGCACAGCACCCATGTGAACACTTCTACATCCATTCACACATGCCTGCTAATCCCTGTCCCCTTCATTACCACTTGCTTTTATAGCAAACTCCTGGGGCTGCAGGTTAATCTTGAAAAAAACCCGTTCTGTCATGTTGCCGGATGCAATAGTAATGGAAACCTGAACACATTTCATACACATCTGTAAATATTGAGGAGGAGTTAAGTTCCTGACTCACACATGATATATTCAGCTCTTTATAATACTGTAATTTGAAAATCCACCTACCCAGTCTGATGAATCATTCAACTATTCTTTCTTTGTAGCCCAGACAAAATTTAGTAGGGGACTCTCTCAATGACTATGTGACTCACTAACCCTTTTTTTCCCCCCTTTTGCTGCCAATGCACTCATTTAAAAATGAAAGATCTAATAGAGTTTTGTAGGTTAGCGTGTGAATGCTGACTGGAAGCACTTTGTCACAATGATATTGCTGAGGTCTGCTACCACAAAGTATAAACACCAACCAGCTCACTGGTTTAATTTCTGATCAAGACTGTGTTTGCCACCATAATGTAATGGCTAACATCCTCACTGTGCATCACTGCTGGCTCAGCTCCTGAACCAGTTTAAATCAGCATTGCGCTCTTGGTACCGGACATGCTACAGAGATTTATGGCAGCAGAAAGCCCCGTCCCTCAGAGTTCTGTTCCAGGTGGTGGTAAGGTGGAAGGCAGAACATGCTGGGACTCTTCTGGTTCAATAATGTGTTCACTGGTGTGTGGATCATTTGGGATTTTACGATAATTGGTGGGAAGATGAGAGGCAAAAGGCTCCTCGTGTCACAGTGATTTGGGTAGTATGCAGTGAAGTGGGAGAGCCATGTTCTGATCTCAGGTCTGCCAGCTTCAAAATAAACATCTCTTCTGTAACCCAGTGGAGTCCTGAACCAGATCCTTTATACCCTAAACAATAACCCCGGCTAACCAGCCAGTGAGACCTGCCACAGGCTAAGAAGCAGGCATTTTGACGCATCTGGTTCTGTGAAAGCTTTTGGTACAGAGTGAAAGCAGAAACCAAGCCCCAGAACTTGCCCCCAGATGGAGCCAACAACCAGCTCCAGATCCCCATGCCTTCCCCTGCCTTGGTGCAAATCAACAAGTGTTGAAGACAGTGGTGTTACTCTATGCTACAACCAGTGCAAAAGAGAAAATTAAGGGAAATCAAGTGCTTACTAGTCATAATTAAATAATACAGAACAGAATAAAGTGTCTTGCACAATTTCACAGTTGGACCATGTCAATGCAGACACTGTCACAAAAAAAAAACCAAAACCAAAAAACTATAAACAACCACAATGACTTCAGTCCAGTCCTTCATTCTCTCAGGATATCTGCTACCTTTCACAGACTTTTCTGTGAGACATTTTTAAGTCACAAGCTTGTAGCAAAATACAAGTTTTGATTACAAACTGGATTATCTCATGAATGTTTTGACAGCATATTTGCATAAAATGTCTCATCATTAAAATGAGAGTGAGAAACACACTCATCAATTTGCTTTTCACCAAGAACACTCTTAAAGGCATGGAAACAAAGGTCAGACAAAATTCTGAGTGCTACTTTTAAAATATTAGCTGAAAGGAAAACATATGCAAAATACATGGAAATGTACTAAAATAATAATAGTGTGCTAAAGATACAAAATTCAGAAATTGCTTGCAACATTTGTGGGAGTTTAAGTTGCAAGCAAAACAATTGTTGCAATGTTCACTTGAATTTTGTCTTGCACAGTTGCAGTAATACAGAACACCCATCTATCCCTGCAGCTCAGAGTATTTTCTACTAGTATGGATCCTCACTCTTCAGAAAGTCAGATCATACTTTTTATTGGTTCTTTGTTGCAAAATCATGAGGCAGCTCTGGTAGGTAGATGGGATGAAAACTCTCAATGAATATATTTGGAAGAATTCATTTATACCGGACACTGAAAGATCTACGGCTTAGTTTAGTTTGGTCTCTGAAATGCACATCAAGCTTCAATAACACAAAAAACTAATTATTTATTTATTCAGACCACTGTAAATCAGGAATGAATATCCTGAATTTAGCCTAAAAAGAGTAAAATAGAGGCTCAAGCCCATAATTTTATAATTTTGCAGTTACTGTGTTAACATAAAAAGAGAAGTTACCCCTCTGCTTCAGCTGAATGCCAAATTGTTCAAGGAAAACAAACAGACCCTGATGCTTGACACCTTTTTTGACATGAATACTGTGATTGCCAGCTGTAAGGCAGTAAAAATAACAGATTGTTGTCATCAAAGAAGTGCAAAAAGATGCACCATCTATAACTGTTCCAATTTATTTCTACTATTTCTCTTATTTACCCACCTCTCTTCTTCCTTCTGACCTTCATGCAGATTTTGCAAGTAAACAAATTATTCTTTATTCTCAGCCTTTGGTTTTGTGACCTTTCCCTGATGTTGTTGTGTGAAGCTGTTGTACTGGATTACAATGTATTTGTGTTCAGGAACACTGGGACACTGGAGAACTAAAAATAAACTAAAAACAGCCAGGATGCTGTTATGGGTTGCACTTAGTGTTTAAAGACCATAGTAGAAAATATACATGAGATCAGAACAAGAAAAGGGTAGTACGATAAGGATATAGGGCTACTGAATGTCTGAGGGCAGAAGGAAAACACTTTAAAAAAGCTTTTCAGAGTCAAATTCCACCCTTGGATAACAATGAAAACTTTCCAGAGGTCTTGAAAAAACCATAACCATGTAATCAAATATGTGATAGAATTCCTCTTTCACTCACCTGTGAATGATGTGGTATCTCTGCAAATAATCCAAGGAAAGTGCCAGCTCACAAATATACAGCTTAACAGTTCCTTCGTTAAAGTGAACGTTCTGCTGTAAATGGTAACGCAGATCACCTCCGAGTAAGAGATCAACCACCATGAACATATCTTCTTCGTCTTGAAAGGAATACCTGGAAGACAAAGTTACAGCTGAGATCTCAGGGCTGCTGATGCAGCCCCACCAGTGCTCTGGGGTAGCTCTCAGTAAGCAGATCTGTTCATGGCAAGTCCCTGATTTGCTCAAAAGGCATGCACTGATTTCTCACTGCTGTGGTCCAGTCCTGCAACTGGACTTTGTTTGTGGTGACTCTTTGCATATTCAAGACAAGCAGAGCTCAAACTGTTGCTGCACTATTATCTTGTTTTAACCATAGATTAACACCTGAATGTTGATAAAACAGTATTTAAAATACCTTTCATGTCTTTACATTTTTAAATAAACATTGGGTTGACAAAATAGCTTACTGAATAGCAGCAAGACAATGAAAGGCCTTGAAACACACTTGGTGTTCACACATGAACAACTGTAGCTCAGTGCCTATGGAAAGTATCCTGGCAGCCCAGAGAGCTGCTGTCCTGAGGGTATTTTCCAGATTCTATAAATATACACAGTGTTCTATTAGCTGAGTATTTTCTACAGCTTGCAGTGTAGCTCAAAGTTCAATAAGAAAAAACCTGTAATTTTACTGCCTAACAATACATATTTTTTCAGTCTGCAACTTATATCTTACAAAATGACAGTCTTCATGGTTACTGACTGAATTCTTCTGGACCCTTTCCCAGAACTGCCTGTTGAATACTCAGAGGACCAAATTTTGATCTGATTTAAATCCTGTAAATCCAAAGGTGTAGCCAACCAATGTAGAGTGTATATATAGTGTTTACGCACACAGGAATTTCCATGTGTTTCTACTTACCTTGGCTATGCTGCCATTGCTCCGTTTATTTCTGATCTGTGTAAACTGACAGAAACCTTCTGGTTTTCATTTCTGAATGCAACTGTCTAAGATACAATATTTTAGATTTCCCAGATGGGGAATGGTAAATATCTTATTTCTAATACAAAGTTACTCTTCTCTTAGAAATTGTTTTAGAATTAATTTTGATGTGACGTTGTATTAGCTTATACCAGTTGTGGATGAACTGCTGAGAGCTGATCCACAATGATACTGCCTCTTCCATCACCTTTTCTCCCATGAGATGCGTAATATATGTTGGCTATAGATATGATTCAGTTCTCCTGAACTACAAATATATGCTAAGGAAATGAAAAAGAGTAGGTTTCCAGAAAATCTGTGCCCGCCCTTCCCCCAAAGGCAGAAAAGCCTATATTAGATTATTTTAATTGACAGTTACATACAGTTTCACTTTCATTCCCAGGCTTGCACTTTCTGAAATGAGGCACTGCTTAGGGGTTGTCACAGATGGTTCGTTTTGAATTTAAATGCTTTCTATTCTTTCCGAACACAGTTCTGAGAAGTGAGTGTCTGGAGGTACTCTGCTCTTCTTTTGCATTTCTGTATGCCTGCCAAATGCCAGGAGGGAAAAGCCATTTTATTTGCATTAGGCTTACTTCTCAATAAGTCAAATCTCTGAAACAAAACAGTAAAGTAGGTGGCACATGGTGTCTGCTCACCTCCAGAAACTCAGAATCTCATATCACACATGTTAAAAAAACAGAAGGCTGCAATGATGCTCAAATTACTCTAAATGTTGTGCGTTACTGAGCCTGGGGCAATTGCAAAAGGAAAGCTTAAATACATAGTTATGTTTAAGATTTTTTTTCTTTTTTGACACTGCTGTTATTTTAAATTAAGTAGTTATAGCATTGAGTAGATATAATGAGAGATTTTACTTTTTCCTTCCGTTACTTCTTGAACAAAGTGTAGATGTTGTCTGGTTCCTTTTTATATATTAAAAAAAAATCCAAAATAAAAATTACAGATTGAAAACTCTGCTTAAATGTATAAAAGAAATATTGTGTCTAGTTTGTGACTGAAGAGTTCTCCTGGTGTCTAGAATCATATGATTACATGTCAGTAAAAATGTTTCTGATGCAACTCTGGTCTCAAGAAGGAAAACGTCCTGAGTCATTTTTTTAGTGATTCAGCCACCGTAAGACAGAGGGTGAAGGCAGAGTAAAGAGTGACTGCTGTGAACTTGCTTTTAAATTCAATTACTGTTCCCTTTTCTGGGAAAATTATGAGTGTCTTTCAAAGTGCACCCATGAATGTTTAATCTAGATAAAAAAAGCCACTAGAACAACCCAGAAATAAATGTGAAATCTTGTCCACCTCCAGGTGAATGCTACCACTCGATGGACCTGGGCTTTCACTCCATGCATGTTTTTCTGCTGATGCACTTTGGTTTCCTGTGCTTGTGAGTGGGGAGTAGTGGTCCTTTGCCATCTCCCTGGCAAAGGTTTGGTGCATCTGTGAATTGTTAAAGATTTAAAAGAGAGAGGCAAAGAGCTGAACTGGAAAAGAGCTGGTACTCTATCCCATTTCATTGTGTCAGGAAATAATACTCTTTGCATGTAAGAACATGTCTACAGTCAGATTGAGATTGTTGCCTGTTAGTACTGCTCACACTCTATAACAACGTAGGAGGAACCACACCAGGTCAGACTAGACATCTAGCTAGCTCAGGAGTCACCAGAGAGCAGACTCAGGGAGGAGCAAATGGAGATATTCATATACGGAGATATTCATATGTGGAGATATATGAAGCTTTCCTCCAGGACTCAACCAGCCTCCACCCATTCACTACTCTGGGACTTTCAGGTGCATTTGGTTGTCATTTGCTATCTGGGAGAGATGGGTTTTGTCCAGGCACCTGTCAGACTTGTGAGTGAATGATTGGTCTCCTGCTAGCACACCTTGCCTCTCAAGTAAACATATTAAGGTAAGTGCAAACCCTACAAACGGAGTTATAAGGCTTCCAGAGGTGACTGTACCTCTAGACCAAATAGACAAAAGAAACTCAAAACCAAACCTGAAGAGATTCAGAAGTATGGCCTAATGTTTACACTCATCAGTCTTCCTGCATTGGACACTTAAGATTCGGCTGGAGACGGTGCTGGGCCATCTCGTCTGTGTTTTGGCCAAGAAAGTTTGGACCAGATGATCCTTGAGGTCCCTTTGAACCTGGTATTCTATGATTCTGTGATTCTGTGATCTGTCATGACCTGTGAATGGCGCACAGGGCAGTTTTCTTTAAATGAGTTCAACCCTGTGAAATTATGTGTCTATGATCTGGAGGATTGCTTAGACATGGCAAACAGCAGAAGGTCCCTGGCCTCTGGAGCTTATGGCCACTCCACTAAGTAGCTCCTGCAGCTCTAAATTTCTAAGCTGCTGAATGCAGGGCATTCCTGGAGCATGTAGAGTTGCTCCAGGTCCTGCTGTGCAGCTGGGTACCAAATGGTGTTGCTCCTGCTCTGCGTTAAGGACTCTCAGGGCTTGGTGTACCAGCTCTTGACCAGTTTGGTTTGTCATGGTCACAAGCAGGCTAGTCCTGTCTCTCTCCCTTACACAAATCCTGTATTATTTTCTTGTACAAGAAATGAAGTATTCCTTTTTAGCCTCTTGCTTTTTCGATATTTCAAGAAATAAGTGGTTTTGATTTATTGGTCTAAGAACTGAAATTGACAGCAAGTGAAATATCGGCCACAGGAAAAAGGAATCTGAAAATATTGCTGCAGGTTGGGGAGGGGCTGGTAGCAAATCATCCCAGTGGAGATTAGTTTTTGAGCAAACACTGTTATTTTACTTTTCTAAGCTTCTTATCTACTCAAAGGCAAATGACATAAAAAAAAGCTGATTGTTTTTTGAAGTAAAATCAGAGGTTATTTGGGATTTTTATGTTAACCAGGCAACTGAGAAATATCTACTGAATGAATTATAGTGTTGTGACTGATATTGAATACTAATAATACATTACTAAGTTACTGTAAAGACAAAATTTTAATCCTCCCTGAAATGAAAGAGTAAATGAGTTGGAGTAAATTTTTTTTGTTTCTTTTTGTTTTTTTTTAAGTAGTGTCAAGAACCAGTTGCAGGAAAACTGTTCTAATTACAGAGCTAGTCTCTGCTTTCTCTTTCTTGAAGAAAAGTTATAATGCATTAGAATCAGCTTTGTCCAAATTAAGATAAAATAATAATGCCCCTAGCAACAACAAATTGGATTTTTGATTGTCTTCAGACTGGAAGATAAACTATCATTGAACAAAATCCTCCATGGAAACAAATTTTTAAAAAAGCACTTTCTGAATAAGTTATATCTGCTTCCATATTTATGTCTGTACATTTGTTTCAATAATATCTATATTTTGTATTTATATCATATTTTTATTTATCATTTGTATCTCTGTCTCTTCACAAAAGCAGTTACAGATGAATTATTAAGAACATTTTTTTCCCTTTGCATTCCTTCATCTCAGTTAGCTAGGGTAATTTTTCATGAGGCATCCAGTATCCAGAGTTCTTGTTTCCTATGTATTACCTGGGGAAAAGGACATCATGATGGATATTTTATATATGACTTTAATTTAAGAGTAAAAACACATTAAAAAAAATCATCATTAAGCCCAAACCTAACTTCATAAATCTGAGGTAATCAGTTAAAGCAAGATATGCACAGTTCAGACATTCAGATAATACCTCTGCTCTGTACTGAATATGATAAATGATTAAGTCTTGGTATCTCCTAATCACAGCTTTAAAGAAACTTTTTCCAGTTTTTCCCTGGTAGCACTAAAGGGAGGAGGTAAATTTTTTAGTTGTATGGAGCCCCAGTGGCTGTAGATTTTCCCAGTATAGATGCAGATGTCCCAGAACAGTGCAAAGCAGAGAGCTGTAACAGTGCCTTGGTTCCTAACTTTTTAGCCAAAACAATAAATATCAAAGGCTTGGGGAGAACTGGCTTTTTGTCTTGGTGCCTTGCAGGTTCCCTCTATGAGCCCTTCTCAATTCCTGTTGCAGAGCTGCTCAGTGTTGGCCTGGACTAGCAAAACCTTGAGGAACCCATCACAACCTTTCAAACACAGACAGATCGCAACAGGGAAAACTTCCATTAAGTCAATTCAGCTTGTCCGAGAGAGCAGGCAGATGATGGTTTGCCCCTTGTTAACTGATCAGACTGGTTTCCTTCAGAGCAGTCCCGTGGCTCCATCTGGACCACCTACTTCAATCTCATGGAGATGTCTGAGCTAGGTCCAAATAAACCACCTCACCCAGACACAAGGTTAGTTGTGACACTGTGAAAGCAGATGCTATTACCTCTGGCAGAGCATGAGGCTGGTCTAGTTGGGCTAGTCTGGCTTGCTGAACCTGAGCTATCCCTGCTGTGCAGTGTTGTGTGAATGTACTGGCTTCTCTGGGAAGAGTCAGCTCCACCTACAGTGCTTCACTGGTGCTGCAGTCTTGAGTGTTCAGATAGGGTTTGAACTACCTGAGTTATCACTAATCCTGTTTGTTAAGGAGAATTTCCTCTCTGTAGGAAAGATTGTTCAAAAGTAGACTTTAAACTTCACAAAGGAGTTCAAATACTGGAACTCTTACTACAAACCAGGCTCTCAGGGCTTGAAGCCCTGAGGGTTCCAGGAATCTCCAGATCTCCTAGAATCTTTATCTCACAACAAAATTTCCAGAAGCAGTAGAGTGCCAATGCTGTAGCAATCTCCTAGGAAACTATGCCAGTAAGCTCCGGATCCTGAAGGTTGGGGAACCCTTTTTAGAAAGTACAGCAAAGCTGAAAACTGGGACATTTGCTTAAGGACAAGCTTTTGAGCTAAGACCTGCTTTCTGCTGGAAAATCAACATGAAGCATCATGTTACCACAGCTGGTTCTATTTGGCTTTCAAATAAATTAAATAAATTTTTACCACAAAAATAGTTACTGACTTACTCTGTTTTTACATTATGTATGTTTCTACATGACTCCTAATTTGAAGGGGTCATCTTGCTACATTGCTAAATAGAAAAAATCAATGCTGCACCTGTATATGCATAATAAAGTTGCCCAATGAATGTCATGAGAATAGACTCATAGAATCATACAATGGTTTGGGTTGGAAGGGACCTTAAAAATCATTGACTTCCGACCCCTCTGCCATGGGCAGGGACACCTTCCACTAGACCAGGTTGCTCAAAGCCTCATCCAGCCTGGCCTTGAACACCTCCAGGGATGGGGCACAGCTTCTCTGGGCAACCTGTTCCAGTGCCTCACTACCCTCATAAAAAAAATTTCTTCCCAATATCTAACCTAAATCTACCCTCT